>BQNB010066652.1:0-34483 GCA_026074375.1 Tanacetum coccineum
GCTAAAACTACTTGAGACTCCACAACCCATGCACAAAGCATTTTGACCCGTTTTAAGGCTTATGCCAAACACCCCTTTAAGTTTTAACAAAGGTTTAAAAACTTATGAAACTGAGTTTTACTGAAATTTTAAAAAATCCTAATGATAATTAAGCACTAATAAACACTAATAAGCTAAAAAAAATAAGTCAAATAAGCACTTTGAAAATGGAAATAAGCTAGTGACATTTATGAACTATACTTGACAGTTTTTAACTAGACTAGCATATATATGAAATGAAAAACATTAAAAACATTCTTAGACATAATTTATCACTAATAAGCACATTAAGCTAAGGAAATAAGCTAAATGAGCTTATTGCTACAGTAAATAAGCAAAGTTGAAAGTAAAGTACCTTTGATCCTTTTCACAAAAAGGATCTTGTGAAGACCTAAATAAGCTCTAAATTCCTACCCTTGGCTTATAAATAAGCCAAAACTAAGCTGAAAACCAATAAGCCTTCCATGTTAGCTTATTCATCCATGCTTTTTTCATCCAAGAGTAATCTTATCTCAAAAAAATTGTTGGGAATGTTATAGAAACAGCTTATATCAGAAACTTAAAAGATTTTTAGAAAGCACTTGATATTGAGAACACAAGTAAAAAAAAAACTTTAACTGAATTTCATTAAACAAAGGTGAAGTACAATTACATAAAAAGCTTTAAACTTAAAAATACTGAGAATTACTTAAAAACTACACTCAAAACTACTTTTTTTTGCCACAATGGCTTTACAAAGCCTTTTATAGGAAAATTCGACTAGGTCTTGACTTTCTTGACTTCTTTTCACTTGTGTTTCTTTGAACACACATAAAAGGGGTGTGTTTGTTGTGAGAGTGCAATTGAAAGCAAATCATGGCCCTCCATTTTTCTTGAAAACCCAAGTCGACAGGTTTAAACCCTTGATTGGGTTTTGTGTGGGATTGGATTGCCAACATGGCACATTTGTAGCTGGGAAAGGAAGTGGAGGAGGGGGGATGGTTTGTCCATGGTGTGGTTTAGGTTGCAGGGTAAAAGGGGTGAGGTGAACCCGTGATTGGTTGGAAGTTGAAATGGGCGGGAAAATTTGTTTATAAAGGTTGGGGGTGACAGGGCATAGGTTTAGGTAAATGGCAAAGTTGGTCCTTGATGGTGTATATGGTTCTTGCAATTTTCGTCCTTGTGGTGTTATAACTTTTGGGGACTTGGCAAAACAAGTCCCCAAGAGTTATAACACTCTTTGCACCAACCGTCCTTGGGATATACAAGTTAGGGCTGTTGGCAGAATAAGCCCTTGGAGTGTAACTTTGCTCAAATGGCAGTTTGGCCCTTCTCTTTCATTTTCTCTTTTCTTCTTATATAAATATAAGTTTAGGGATTTACAATTTCAGTCCCTAAACTTATATTTCTTTGACTTTTGGCCTCGGGGTTGACTTGGGTTGACTTTGTCTTTGACCAGTTGACTTTTCTGTTGACTTTTTGACTTGATTGACTTTCCGGCTTCGATTTGGCTTTGTCTTTCACAGTCTTTTCCATTCCGAGTCCGGTTTTGTCGTTTTGGCTTTGTTTTTCGTCCTTTTCTTAGTTATCCGTTCCTGCACAATACAATTAGCAAAACAAGCGTATATTTGGCATTTTAAGTCCGTTTTTGGTTATTTAAGCTCGTTTTTAAAGGTAAAAGGTATGTGTAATTAAGCACATACCAAAATCCCCCATACTAAGGTATTGCCGTGTCCTCACGCAATGTGGAGCAGACAAAGACCACTCAACATAATGAGATTGTTAGTTTGAAAAGGAGGGTCAAGAAGCTTGAAAAGAATAATATGTTCTGTGAAGAACTAATGATGCGTGAAAAGAACATACAAAGGTGGTTTGACTGCTAGGGTAGAATCCTCTCAATAATCGAAGAAAGTTTAGTGGGGATGCATCCAAACAGGAGGATTGATGCTTATAGATGTAGATGAAGATATAACCCTAGTTAGTGTTCAGAATCATGATGGTGAATGTTCTGTGGCTAGGTTTGAGGTATGTTTTATGTTGTTTCAGAACAAGAAGTTCTAAAGAAGTGATTGGAGTTATTAACACTGCTAAACTTATTATTGATGTTGCTCAAGTTAGTGCTGCAACAACTGTTAGTACTGCTACAACAACTACTGCTACAATTAAAACTGTTGATGATATTACATTGGCTCAAGCACTTAAAGAAATGAAAAGTACAAAACCCAAGAAGAAAGGGATTGTTATACAAGAGCTGATGTGAATCTACAACACCAAATAACTCACAACCACTACTGCTACAATTAAAACAGTTGATGATATGACTTAGCTCAAGTCACTTGAATAAATGAAACTACAAAACCCAAGAAGAAAGGGATTGTTATACAAGAGTTAGGTGAATCTACAACAATAATATCTTCACAACTATCTTCACAACAATCACAGGAAAAAGGTAAAGGGGTATTGATAGAACCTGTGAAGCCTATGAAGAAGAAAGATCTAATCAGGCTTGATGAAGAAACTGCTTTAAATTTACAAGCTGAATTTGATGAAGAAGAAAGACTTGCAAGAGAGAAAGCTGAAAAAGAAGAAGAAGCAATATTCCTTGATAGAAACAGGGATGAATACAGGCAAAGATTGATGTTGACCATCAATTGGCTGAAAGAATGCAAGCACAAAAACAAGAAGAATTTGCTATTGAAGAAAAGGCTACATTATTTCAACAACTCTTATAAGAGAAAAGAAGAAAGGCATTTGCAACTAAAAAGAGCAGAAGAAAAAATAAGAATCAACCCACCAACAAAATGGCTCAACAGAGAAATCTAATGTGAGTACGTTCACAGAGAACAAGGAAGGATACAAGCTCAAATATTAGAAGTTGAACAGAGTTGATTCTATCTAAGAGAAGTTTGACAAAGCATTCAAAAGGTATATACATTTGAAGACATAGAACAGAGTTGTGGAGGGCAATAAAAGTAGAGTAGGAACAAGCATGTAAAAGAGAGTTACAAGAAGCAAAAGTTGTGAGATAATAAAGAAACAATATAAAGAGCTTGACACTTTAATGAAAATCTTCCAGATGAAAAAGAATTAGCGACAAGATGGCTAAGACCTTTGCTTAAGTCTTCAAGTATAGTTGGCTGGAAGATTCATAAAGAAGAATAAAAAAAAAAAAAAATAAGAAAAGAATAAAAAAAAAAAAGAAAAAAGAAAAAAAAAAAAAAAACAAAAAAAACAAAAAAAAAAAAAAAAAAAAAAAAAAAAAAAAAAAAAAAAAAAAAAAAAAAAAAAAACAAAAAAAAAAAAAAAAAAAAAAAAACAAAAAAAAAAAAAACAAAAAAAAAAAAAAAAAAAAAAACATAAAAAAAAAAATAAAAAAAAAAAAAAAAAAAAGAAAAAAAAAAAAAAAAAAAAAAAAAAAGAAAAAGCTATATCGAAATAATGAGAGCTGATGGAAAGTCTACGAATGTACATGATCTTTATTCCAGATGCTTAAAAGTTTTGACTGGAAGAATTGTAGAGTTGTACAAGATGGTAAACTAAATATAATCCAGAAGACCAGTGTGAAGACTTGGATTTAATATTAGGGGGATGTGAAAACAATGTTTACACATTAAAAGATAAAGTATGGAGAATCAATAAGAATACAAAGTGTAGATTGAAAGTAGTATGACTCCATGGTGGAGTACATTCCTTGGATGATACAACAGTTCAGATTTATATTTTGGTAGCGAAGAAGTATCCGCCTTACACACCACATAACTTTCAATTTGTTTGGAAATAAGCTTATAATTGATTATGAAAGTAAAATGCTTATCATTCCCAGCTTCTAAAATTCATCATTGAAATAGCTTAAGAATCAAAAAGTGTTTGAAGCATCCTACTGGCGTTATGAAGCTTTAAATGAAGAAACTTAATGATTTTGAAGAAGAATATCAAGTATTGTTAGGATTAAAAGTCTTCTTGATGTTGTTTGAATTACTGCTGCTCATGTTTGTGTTAATGTTGCTCAGCTGGATTTAGTGCTGCTCATGAACTTCAAAGAAAATATGCTAAGTGTTTACTACTACTAGTATAAAGTTACTACTGCTAGTGAATATTAGTACTGCTAGTAAAAAGTTACTAATGCTAGTGAATATTAGTACTGCTCAAGATTAAGACTGCTTAGAGATAAGTTAATGCTGCCGAGGTTAATAAGTTAGTATTGTTTGTTGTTAGCTATGCAGTTATCTCAGTCTGATTTCAAATATCATTCAAGGACCGAGATTTGAAATATCGTTATCGCGTAAGATATCGGTGAGATATCGTTTTATATTCATCTAGAATATTAAATCTATAATTAAAATCATAAAGATTAACATAAAAACATAGCATAAATGTGTCAAACGTAATTGTTTTAAGTAGGTTTTAAAAAGAAGTGGGCTGCCAAAAAGAAGTGGGCTACCAAAACAATATGTGAGCTGCCAAAAAAAGAAAAAAAAGTCAAAAACGAGATTTTATTTATCAAAACGAGATTCGATATCAAAATCTCGGCAAAATCTCATCCAATATCGCCGAGAATATCGTTTCTGATATTTACCACCAAGATTTGGAGCCGAGATTTTTTCTAGCTCCGAGATTCGAGATATCACCGAGATTAACTGCATAGGTTGTTAGTACTGCTTAAATGATATGTATTAAGTTATTTGTTTATGGAAAAGATTATGGATACTTACAAAAGTATAGTAAGCCGAACTAGGGCTCCTTGGTGTATAAAAGGAGGTCCTAGGGCATAGAGTTTGATATCTTTTTATCAATCTTTTGAAGTCTTAGACGTATAATTCTTAGCTTCAAGGTCTTTGTAACCCTAATACTTTGAGAGTATTCGTATTTATTATTAATAATATTGGAGCTTATTTGTTGAATTATATGTTCTTTGAATTACTGTTTCATTCATAATTCTTCTTAATATTAAAGATTAGATTCCGCATAATCTTTAATACATTCAAACAAAGTTTTTACTATAGTTGTGTTAAATGTATCTAATATAACTAAACCTTAAACAAGCTTAAGGAATTCGATCTATTAAAGTGGGATCAACAATTCCTATATAAATCTTGCATTTAGTATAATTAAAAAAATTTAACAGTTGGTTTCTCTGAATTTTAGTCACAAAATGACCCAAACAGGACACTTAAACATCTTATAATAACTCAGATATAATACTGAATAGTATTATCAGAAAGGTTTATTAAAAGAGTAACATGTATATTGAACAAAGCCTTGGAAGGTGCGAAAGGCACTGGTGTCGAGGGTTTTTCTCACGGTGTAAGTAAAGGATAAAAGCGAGTAAGATGCACAACCTGTGAGCGTGGTCCTTGTATCTCTTTATCAAAGACAACTGAATGTGCAAAATGCAATAAGAATGAAGATTTTTTGCTATCACTTCTGAAGACATCTACTTAGCAGAAGACTTCGCATGTTTGGTCTTTGCAGCGGAAGTACGTTCTTGTAACACAGGACATTGGTGAGTTAATTGTCAAATCATTTACTTAAATATTCAGCTTTTGCAACGTAACTGTGGCACAAATAATTAAAACATGAGTGACAACATACCAGTTCATGATGTTCTGTGAAAAAAAATTTTGTTTAAGTTAAATGACCCGTTTAACACAGTTATTAAGGTAGTATTGTCGTTTCCTTGTTCCAGTTAGTGACTTGTTCACGACTTGTTTTAGATGGAATACTCAAAAACTTAGCACGATTCTCAACGGTGACATGTTGGAAAGAACCAAACCCTTGTGATACTATAAACATAATAATAATTTGGTTACGAATTTACTATCGTTGTTTCCTTACCTGATTTTAAAGGGTGACAAATCACAGAATGATTAGTATTTATTTGGGTACCTGATTTTGATGGAGTGACGCATCATGTTGTGTGTGTTGTATGTTTGAGGATACCAAAACCTGACCATATTAGTTTAGCCATCCAATATGTAAGAAACATTTTATGAACCGTGCTAAACTTGACCCATTACCTGTCCATCTTACCACCTTTACACAACACTATGTCCCAACAGACTCGAACATATATAGTTAGCTAAGTATAAAGGTCATACGCAATCATAACAACGAATTGCATACATAAACATCGTATAAAATAGAACATAAGTAACAATATGAGGTCGATTCTGCAACATACCATATAGGATGATCGAAAAGGAAAGAAAAGAGAATAAAAGTTGGACATACAAACAACACATAAAATGCAAATTGTTACTACATGCTTCTTTTATTATAATAACTTACTATTTACATAATGGTAGAAGGCAAACGAGCAAAAAGGTGCGTCGCTAGCCCTTTTTGGATTGCAAAGCTAATCCTATAAAAAAACCATATTTGTGGATCTAGGCGTCATAACATTATTGTTCATGACCCGTTGAACTATTTTGAGTAGCTTCACCGCCTCATGTGCAAGGAAACAAAGTGTATCAAACGCGAAAGGAATAAACACGTGTTAATTTTTAATGCATGCTCAAAGCTAATCCTATAGAAAACCACATTTATGGATCTAGGCATCATAACATTACTGTTCATAACATGTTAAACTCTATTGAGTAGCTCTACCGCCTCAGGTGCAAGGAAACAAAATGTATCAAACACGAAAGGAATAAACACGTGTTGATTGCCAATGCATGTTTTCTCGTGTTTTGTCACTTTACATAAGGCGCCTTTCAAAGTATCCTAACCCACTGTAAAACCCCGACTACTCAACCCCACAAAAGGAGAAACATCGGTCAGATCCACGCACGCATGTTTCCCTCCAACCCATCAAAAAACCAAAACGTCAGTCGGTCGCAGTGTGGATCTTCCGTCTGATAGGTCAGTCAAAAAGTTCACAGGTGCTTCTTTCTTAGCAGAGATCCTGACACGCTTACATATGTAAAAACGAACGTTCCTACCATATTGTGTCGGTACTTGAAGCATGTGAGCTCTTTATATCGAACCGCATGTTCCCTAAAGGAATCCAAATATGCCTTGGGACAAACATGGCATATCACATCAACCAGAAATAACATAATCATGAGGCAATACTTAAGGATAGTGTCGTATTCTACTAGTGACATATGTTGACTGAGTCCGTCTATAGGGATAGATAGTAAGAAATCCTGAGCATGTGGTGTGCGTAGACACTCAAAAACCGCTTTCTGTCCCACGGTCATGTCAAAGTGGACTTCCATATCGTTAACCATTTCACTACATACCACATACTGCAATTCCGAATACAAATTCTTACGAAAAAACTAAATTCAAATATCACCTAAATGCAAAATAAGCAACACAAACACACATTAACCTGCAACCTGTAAACACACAAATTTAGAGAAATGAATTTTTCAAACACCACCTAGACTGCAAATCCTTACTACATAATGCAATTCCAAATGCAACTTCAAACACAAACTAAATGCAAACCGACAACACAAACTAAAAGCAAAACAAATGCTAATGCTAATGCAAACACACCTTAACCTTGAAACTGGAAATGCAGTTCCTAAATTCAGAGTAATGATCTTTTCAAACACCACCTAAACTGCAAATGCTTATTGCATACAATTTATGACAAATGAATTTTCTAAACATAACCTAATCTAACTTGCAAATACAAATACACCCAAATAGGCTATAACAAATACAAACACACCCTAAGTTGCACCTTGGCAATTCATATACACCACCTAAATCCCCAACAGCTTATCACAAATGATTTCTTAAACATCACCTAAATGCATATAGTTTATGTTAAATGTAATTTCTGTAAACACCACCTAATCTAACATGCAAACAAAAACACACCCAAACAAGCTATAACAATTACAAACACACCCTAAACGACACCTTTAAAGTGCAGTTCAAAAAAAGTCATCATATATTTGCACTTACAAAAAAGGCTTTTTATATTACTAACTCCATATACCAAAATAAAGTACATTGCATACAAACCCAGAATTAGAATGTGAAAATACAATTAACTACTTCAGAAGTTATTACAGAGAAACCAAAAGAATTAACATCAGCTAGAAACTTACGAGTTCCTCTTTTTGCTAGAACATCCAACTTCTGCATTTAGAGCTCTTAAACCAAGTATTGCATTGGTCATTTTCACCAAACTGTAAGGTTGTTTAACCACAAATACTTCTTCTTGTTTGGGTCCTAAGGATCTAAGACCATAATGTGGTTGAGTTTCTTTATTTTTTCTTGATACTTTAAACTTACCTTTTCCACTTGTCTTGGTACCCCTAAAAGTTGAAGTAGTTTTTGGTTTTGGGAAGAGGACATCAAGTGGTTTCGAAAATTCTTTGTCAGTCTGCTTAGGGAATTTCCATTGAAGATCACGACCGACCAGAAAGCGCATTAAAACTTTACTAAAACCATCAGACATACAATCATATGAATCACTAGATGATTCAGTGTATGCGAATATAGGGATATCAAGGCATGTGTCATCATCTGATATAATTATCACTTATGCAAAGATGTATAAGGATAGCGAGAGCACAAAAATGATAGATTATTAACTAAGGATATAAGATATATATGCATGATAGATTACCAACACTAAACATATTTATGAAGTGGTATTTAAATACAAGTATGAGTTGAGCTTTTCAAGTGTGACTCTTCTATGTTGATACAGACAACATTAAAGGTCATGGACTCTTTTAGTGTTAGGGAGGTATGCTCATTGAAAGAAACATCTGAAACAAGATAAAGATGATGTGCGCTGTGAGATGAGGGAAATGTAGTCATTGCCCATTTTGTGATAAAACACCATTTTTCCATTTCCAAACACACTCATTTTTTCTCAGACTGCTTGCAAAGTCAAATTTACCCATTTTAGACCTCATTTCCAAGCACACCATACTTAACCAATTTTGTCTATCTTGTGTTTTGTATAGCTATCCATAGGATAAAAGAGTGTTTAGGATTACAATGACTGAACCAAACAACATAACTAACATTATCTGACTACCAAATCTTAATGTTAGTTTATTTTAGAATATTTTTACATTTTTTCTTCATCATTTTCTCTTTTTCCTTGTAAAGAACTTCTTATCCTCTTTCATGATTATCTACAGACTCAATTCCTGTTCCCTTTCCTTTATCATCTACAAATATAGCCAAAGTAAAATACATAAGAGACTCCCAATGGATCAATCTTATAGCATTAAGGTGCAACACAATACTTTTATTGTACACTAACCTTTCAAAATTTGTTTTCCTAATTATCTACAAAGATAGCCAATCAAATGGGTCAAGTCATCAAGACTCTTAATGAGTCAAAATGAAACACAATACATTTATTGTACACTGACCTTTCAGAAGCTTCGGTTCATTGAAAGCTTTTTGCAACAAGTCATCGAGTATCACATCAACCATTGCATCGTCTACCACCCACTTATTCTCATATTTAGCCATAACATAGTCAATCATCTCTTCAGTATCTACCAACTTGGTCAAATCAATATCCTCTGAAGAAAGTGCATTGATTGCAAAAGAAAACTAGGGTACTTTGGATGAATTGGGGATTTTCAACATTATAGATATGAATTAAATAATTACTGTGTTAGAGTATGGGTTAATTGAAAGCAAAAGTTTGAGTGTTTCAACCAATGTCCCCCTGAGAGTTCTAATGAAAAGGAATGAACGAAAATGCCCTCACATGCCAGGCACGTGAGCTCTTTAACGGTGCAATTGGACCGAAAAAAAGGTTAAAGGACCGGGAAACTTATTTGGGACAACCACATGGACAACTTGTGTGATTAAATGCGTTTAGGAAAAAGTGAATTGTGATGTAAATCAATAAAACGATGTTTTAAGTAATTAGCACTCCTAATTTTTTTATAATAATGCAGATATTTAAGTTTTTTTATTTTATACTTTTATTCCAAAATTAAAAATTCTTGAAAATTCTTTGTATTAAATTGACATAACTTTGTTGTTATGAGTTTAAATGAGCATCAAGTTCCCAAAGGTCCGCAGGGTATAACGAAGATATTCCTCTATACTTTTTTCCCGGATCCTTTCCCCTCTGTTATCAACTTGTATCGGGTTGGTCCCTTGACCAGATAATTCTGATAGTTTTGACCATTAAATGCATGATTAAATGGTCCCCAGTGGTCTTACGGTTTAAACAGAAATGGTCCCTCATTTAACTGTCAAACTAACGAAAATAGTCGGTCAAAGGTACCAAACCCGATACGAGTCAAAACAATGGGGAGAGGATCTGGGAAAAGGAATTATATAGGGACCATTTCGTTAACCCTACCAGACCACATGAAACATTTATGCAATTAACTCTGTTGGTTTAAAGTATTTTGTATCATTAGCATCAAATTGTATTCTTTTGAATTTTAAGGCAAGCCCGTACACTCTTTTAAATGATGCCATTTGACTTTTATTCTCGTGATGCGAGAACATAGTGGTTAACTCAATCACGTTTGCCAAAAAAATATGTTTCTAAAAGTTTAAAATTTAGCTTTTTGATCAGTTGCAAATTGTATCAGTAACAGTCAAAACCTTTTCTTTTGACCAAAAAATTAAATTTGATCCTAGAAGATAATGAAGTGATCACTGACCTAACATTTTGACTATAGAGTCCGACTAATATTATGTTTAGTTCAACTTTTATATTGAGTTATTGACAATACTGTTTAACTTGTACTTGATTAAAAATATGTTTTTTTATTCAATCACAAGAGAATGACGAGTTCTTAATTCAAAAAAGATTTTCACCTACGCGTTTTCACAGAGTGTTTTATACCGTCGCGATGCACGCAACGTAAATAAAAGATATTTCTTAACGTGAAACCGGCTTTTCGTTATACACCGAGACCGATTTGTATGTGCATCTTTGTATATTCAGTAGCATACTCATTTAATCGTATCATACATAATACATCCTTGTAGAGTGAAAGATCGTTGAGATCTAGGTTGATTTTACCTCGAACTAAAACTCGATATCTAGCTTTGTACCGGTAAAATTGTAAGCTACGTTAGGTTGGTTTTACCTCGAACTAAAACTCGGTATTTAGCTTAGTACTGGAAAAAGTATAAGCGACGTTGTAAGGTTTCTCCACCGGTGAAGGAGCTTTTTGACATAGTGCTGAAACTCTCGAGTTAGGTACTCGGGGAGTGGAGTAGGGCGAGGAAAGGAGTCCTAATAGTCGAACCACCATAAATACTCGTGCATCTGTAAGATCTTTCCATTCTTTATCTATTGTGTTGCTTCTACATTATCTATTATTGTGCATCTATATCTCAACGATCTCACATATAAGTTTAGTAAATAGTGTTTAAAACGGTAAAACTATGCCCCCAACCCAATCTAGTTTTTTATAGTTTAAGGTGGTGAATGAATCTCATAAAACAATATGTCTAACAGTAGAATGTTAGTAGGTAAAGCTATGAATAATCAGATTGATGCATCTTTATTCATGTGATTGGTTCTTTGATCTATTGAATTAGTTAATAATGATATGGAAAATAATTAACGTGAAACATTTGAAACGTGTATATACACAAGTATGAAACATGTGTAGTGATAAATTATCAAGGTATCAATGTCATAATCCCAAAAGTAATATCTCTTAAACGAGATTGAATGTTGAAGAAATAAACTTTCTACAAGATTCTTGAGATAGGTTCAATGTGGGGGATTGATGAGGTGTCATTTTATACACTATTTCGGATCATTTAACCTCTTAAATCCTGTAAATATGCCCAGATTATGTGCTTAATTGTTTGTTTTTGTATTTTTAGCACTTGGATGACATTTGGAGGAAATACACATGACTTGGGCTCATTTGGAGAAGAAACGGACGAGATTACGGACCTACACCAAATCCTTGAAGAAGTATTGCTTATAGAACGTGGAGACGGCGTCGCAAGCATAAAGCGAAGCCGCGTGATCTATCTGGTGACGGTGTCTGGATATTGGCGACGGCATCACAACGTAGCCGACTTAAAGTGGATCTAGAACCATCTACGTGGCGACGGCGTCAGAAGCATCAAGCGATACCGTCACGTCGATATGCCTATATATACAAAACCGTTTTTATGGTTTTTAGAGTGTAACTTTTGGGATAACTTTGTATAACTTAGGGAGACGAACCCTAGTCCTTGTAGCAGCTTCATAGGTCGTTTATAGGGCCTCAAAACCCTATGGTACTACCTTGGATCCATGTTTTAATTCAAGTAAGGTTATTCATCATTAATCATTCAATATGTCTATGTGTTGTTTGATTGATTTATCTTCTTACTTCCTTTATAACATGCGAGGCTAAACCCTCATTTGTATTTGCTTATGTGTCACACCCTGTAAATTTCAGGTCAATATTTTAAACTTTTCCGATCATTACTTTTGACTTTTATACGTTACGTTTAAATCTGACAGTTTACCGGGAAGTTAAACCGCGTAAATCTGAAAAACGTCATCGGGCGCGTTCTGGCATCGGTTATTAATTAATTTAGGCTTTATATGAGATATTTTAACTTTCCTGAGTGTTTCATGATTTTTAATCACTTTCGATATTAATTTTAGGGTTTTATCTTTTATATTGCGTTTTTCGCGTTTTTGACCAAACAGAACCCCGGTAACTCGAAATCTTTTCGTGTAAACTCAAGTTATCGATAATCTTATACCCTAAGCCCAAAAATTTCGTTCATACCCCTCTCCATATACATATGGACACCTAAACCTAAACCAAAAACAATCTTGGCACTTTAAATTAAATCATCCATACTCCACTAACTCAAAATTTGAATTCTTACCATGCATGTGAAGGAAAATGACATCTTTGTTACCTAGTGACTTGCATGCATGCTATTTCTTACACATCACATGCAAGCTTAGACCATTTGACTAAAAATTTAAAACCAAGACCAAGTATATTGAACCATGACTCTAAAAATTGAACCCCATGGTCCCTGTGACCCTTGTTTCGGCTGAACTAGGCACACACACACTCTTGGTGTGTGTTGTTTGCTTACTTGATCATGTAAAGACTCAAACCCTAGCACTTAGCCTATATATACATCTCATAATTCTAACTTAGGGTTATATATCAATCCATAGTCACCAACAAAAACACGCATCTCTCTTTCTCTTCTTCCTTGCCAACGACACACAACACACACACAAACACCTTCATAATTTTTGATTTACTTCAAGATCCAATCATTCTAAGTTAATTTCAAAGAGTTCCTAAGGTAGATCCAAGTATTGGTTGGTTGTTTTTCAAAAGTTTTCAAGAATCATAAAATTAGGGTTTTAAGTTTTATAAGTGGGTTTTGCAAGATCTTATGTCATCATCTTTTGCTTACTTTCTTGTGAGTATTTCTTGACCCATCTTGTATTATTTTGATGTTGTTATGAATCTTGTTATAGATCTATGTTTATATCTAAAGATCCAAGTGTTTGTGGTAATTTTACAAAGGAAAGTACAAGTTATTTTTGTTCATCTTAAAAATATATTGAAAGTCTTATGACAAAAACTTTTATGTTATGTTATTATTATGTTCTTGGTAAGATGAGAGTGGGATGAGCGTTGCAACAATAGAAATGATGGGATTAGGTTGGTTTAGGATGTGATTTTGTGGTGGATTAGTTGTGAACGGAGATTAGGCTAGACTAGGCACTATTGTGAAGTTTGGGTGAATTTTGGTTGCGTTTTTGGCAAAAAGTGTTTGCTGTCCCGAAATGGTTTTGAGGTTTTGAATGACCTAAAAATGTTTTCATTAGGCGTAAAAGTAGTTTTTGAAGAGCTTGTTTCGAGTAGATAGTTTTTCACATATCGCACTTTAAAATCGGACTTAAAACGACCAAGTTATGGCCAAATGAAACTTGAACATTTTTTCGGCGAAACACCTTAAAAAGCTTGCTGATGTGAATAGTAAAATAGGTTTTCGGGCACTTTCGGACGATTTTGGACATTTTAAATGCAAGCGAAACATATAGGAATGTTAGGTAATTAGTTAGAACAACTAGAAATGTCATGAAAGGTTATTTGAGATGCCGATCTTAATAAAAAGTAGGATTATTAAAAATGGTACGAAATGGACATTTAGGCGATTTAAACATAAGGTTAGGCGGTTTAGGATTTGTTTAAGCGATTTGTAAAATATGGAAACATAAGAAAATAGGGGACGCTATTAACATTTTGAAACTAAAAACTTTCCTAAAAAGGAAAGGTTTCTATAAATAGTAACTTTTTGCAAGTGTCGAGATTTATCAAAGATGTTATAAATTTATCTAAGTCTTTTATTACTAAAACGCAAACACACTTGGATGCTTTAAATGATGAACATAGATGCTTTACTTGTTTACTTTGCCGAATGCTAAGTCATACCCATATTTAATCTAGGTCGCGGCTAGACCTCCTTATATCATCATCGTTGTTGTGATTATCGCTTATCCTTGTTAAGGTGAGTTCATAGCCCCACGTTTTTACCGATTTACAAATGCTTTATACTTTGGGGTGAGAAACATTGTTTGCTTTTAAATTGGACACAAGTTCTTTACGCGAGTTTTACATGTTTATGTGTTGCCTAAGTTTGCTTACAAACCTACTACTGCCCGAATTATCATGAACTGTTAATTTCTCGACCGGAGGACCGGTTGAGGGAGCGCGAGTGAGTAAATAGATCTATTGGGACTAATTATCCCTATCCGGGTGAGTAGCGCTCACTGTTCGAGTTTGCCAAGAACAAACGGGTATATGTCATGTCGATGTGCATTATGGTGGTCTTTGGTTTGGGACACCGGTTAAGGGCAGGAATACTATGTGACAGGATGTAACATGCCCTGTTGATTATTAGCTTCAGTGTCATGAGCTTAGCGCAACAGTAAATACTTTTTATGTGATGTTGTATCTGTTATAGTAGTCGCATACGTTTTGAAATCTTGTGGTCCACTCTTGTATTAACTTAAACCTATGAATTCACCAACATTATGTTGACGTTTTAAACATGTTTTCTCAGGTGCTTAGCTTGGATTGATTCTTGATGCTAAATGGAGTCTATGTGCTATGTGACTTCGCCAATTTCAAGACTTATCTATTATATACTCGTTGTCATTATCAAAACTTTGTTATGCTTCCGCTACATTTAACTCTCTTATGACCGGTTGTAAAACTTAATTAATATTTTCATATGCAACGAGTACAACTTTTTCAAACGTCCATGATTAGTGGTCGTTCTTTATTGCTTTGTGTTCGGATTGTTATGACGTCACGCCCTCGGACACGTATTCCGTCCAGGCCCCGTCTGGGGGTGTGACACATGAGTTTGATCTCTAGCCTGAAGTGCCTGAATCTGTCCCAATGCTGCTGACAACTGTCCCTACAGTGATGAAACCTGTGCAATCAATGTCGTCATCAGTGACACCTGTGAGGTGATACGGTAATCATGCATCTGAGTATGAGTCCTATATGCTTGCAATTCATAGTGAACTGCCGAACTCAACCCAACAGAATGTGCCCAAGCCTCTCGGGAAACTAGGGTCTCCTGATCCAATAGTCGTGCAGTCTCATAGTGAAACTGTTTATCCTCGGCCAATCCATCAACTCTCTGAAATAACTGAGTCTGCCTATCTTAAGTATCCTCTATCACAGCATAAATATCCTGTGTGTCCTGCTCCTAAACCGCAGCAAGCTTGGTCACTCTAGTATTGACCCCTCGAGGGTCATCGGTGCTACCTCCTCAACAGCCTCTGTCGGGTCTACCTAAACATCCCTAATGCCATAGCTGACCTCCTCAGCTCTCTGACGTATGATCTCGGCATCCATAGTGCCGATAAACCTATAATCCTCTCTATGACCTCCAGTAGGTCTAGGAGCAGCAGTCGAACTCTCCCCTACCTCATACCTCGATGAGAGAGCAGTCAGAAATAACCTCTTATGAGGTGGTAATGGTGGTAATGGATGTAGTGGATGGTGACGAGGCTCTCAATCTACCCATGGTAGCTCTGAAGCCTAGGGGTGCACGCACATGGTTAGGGCTACCATATGGGTGAGGTACTATAAGAAGTGGTGATGATGGAAGTGCATGTGCAGCTAAACACCTAGCAAGGTGTTCCTCTGCAGAGGGTGGTGATAGTGAGATAAGTGGTGATGGTGGTGGTGGTGGTAAGGCAAGAAGTCTCTCGACCTCCTCCTTTGATGGAAAAGGCATAGGTACCTCGGGTCGGATAGATATCTTAGCAGTGGTACAATATGCCGGTGGTGATGGTGGTGTAGCCGCAAACTCATCGGTCTCAAACGGCTCTGTCTTCATAAAAGAGGGGACATGGTCAACAACGGGTGCAACAACAGAGTCGACCAGAGCCAAATGCTCCTCCTCCTCCAAAGCCTCCTCCTCCTCGTCATTATCAGAGGAGTCATCATCATCGGCATCACCTCTATCAGCTGGATAGTCTACTGGACTATCCTCAGAGTCCTCCTCGGGATCTGAGTCAGCAACGTAGCCTGGAGATAAGGCTATAGGTGAATCAGCAATAGCATAAGGCTAATCCTTAACGGGAACCTCCTCATCAGATGGGGCCAAGTACTCAGGGTACTCTGGTCTCGACACGTAATATGGCAAGAGCGGTGCCTGCTCTGGCTCCTCAGGGCCAGGCATGTAGTCCGGTGATGCCAGTGCAGCCTCCGGTGAGTCGGGCTCCTGGAGTCCGAAGAAGTCCACAACCCAAGCTAACGGGTCTCCATGCGATGATATAGACGTATGTATAACCTCGGATGATGCCGAATCCGATGACATGACTGTATCTGTAACACTCAAAGAGAGTTTACATTAGTACATATATAAGACCAATAATAATATACTTAATATATTATAAACACATATGAGAACCATGCAGCATCTAGTATACCCAACTAATGCAACAAGTAATGTATGAATGAATGTCCTATAAAAATCCATTTTTATGATGCAATGTTTAAAAACGGTTATAGTCCAAGTAAAAACATTTAACCTGGTTCTTTATAACCTGGTATAGTCAAGTAAAACATTTGACCTGGTTTTCTATAACCTTGGCTCTGGTTACCCACTATGTAAACCACCACCAAATTGGGTCGCAGCGGAATAATGTGTATCTGGGAGCGTTACATTACAGATCAATAACACAAGATATGAGAACGACCTCAAAAAGAGTCGTTTAAAATACGATACATTGGATTTATTGAAATTGTTTGATACAAAGCACGAAGGCTTAAATAGTTCAACATTTGAAATAAAGATTCTAGATCATAACAATCGTCCCGAAATATAATGACTCCAAATCTTTATGCATGACACCCAAAAGACTATCCCAATGTATCTTGTGCACCTCGTGCATCATTGACCTGAGAAAAACATGCTTAAAACGTCAACATAAAGTTGGTGAATTCATAGGTTTATGTAAATGAAATGTAGGACCGTAAGATTTCAAGTGTATGATAATGCAACATATGCAAACATCACAAATGTAATTACGTTTCCCTAAGCTCATGACACCGAAGCTCGACATGTATGAATGCAATATAAATATTGCCACATTGCCCGTGATGATGTTTTAACCTGCAACATCCGAATCCGACATGGTATACATCCGTTGGTTCACTCCGTGACACCAGTGAGAGCTACTCACCCGGATGGGGATGTCAACCCCAATAGATCTATTTATAACATTCGCGCTCACACAAAGTAATTGACAGTTCATGATAATGGGCTCAAAGGGTTATCGCTACTTAGGCAAACACGTAATCATGGTAAAATGTACACTTACGTCCAATTTGTAAAAACAAAGCATGTTTCTCACCCCAAAAGTTGTAAATCATTGATATAGTAAAACATGGGGCTATGAACTCACATTAAGTAATGATAACGTAGGAGCAAAGCAGTAGCACGAAAAACGATGCAAAAGGCTTTATCCGCAACCTATGAATAAATAATACATATTCACTAAACGGAAAAATAATAATATAAATACTTGCAATCTTGTCCCTAGTGTGTGCTTGATCTTTATTTAAAATAATGATAATTGAAAGTAGTTTCTTGACTAAAAATGATCAACTTTATCGGGTCAACGTGGTCAAACCATAAGTATATATTTTACGACTTCGGACTTTTAAGAAACTAGGTCGTACATACTTTAAATTATTAGTTTAGGTCAGCCCTTGGTTTGGTCTCTAAGTGCGTTAAACAATTAGATGAAACATTAACGTTTTCCTTTTGAATTAAACTTATAAATTACTAAGTTTTAACATAAGGTGTAGTAGAGTTTTACAATTAAATTCTGTCTTCGTTATTTGACGGTATTAAAAAGTAAAAGCACATTTGAAATCTCCGCTGGGTATTCTACAACTTTCATTTAATGAGTTTCGGCTAAAAATGTCGTTTGAGTATTTAAAAATGAGGCTAAATATGATCAAGTCGCATGGCAGTTTTTATACTTAGTAATAATTGAGTTATTTCAGCTCATGGTGTTTACATGGATAGTGTTGCGTGGTCCATAGATATAAATCCAGTTTGCAGACTCGTAACTTAATGTATAGGGCAATTTAAAAAGTACATCTGAAAACCAAGGGCTGGCTATTATAATTTATCCTTTTATAAGTTTTGGGGGCGGAGGTCGATAATCTGTAAAAAAATGAGGCCAAAAGTAAAGAGGGGGTGAAGAAACTTCCTGCGATATTTTTGTTTTATTTTTTTTTTTTTTATTTGTTTTTTTTGTAACTTAACTGCGTGCAGCAGTACATAACTTTTGGGCCTTGATGCGAGTTTGGTTTCTTAAACCATTTTTGTGATTCGAGTTGCTAAATGTAACATACCATGTAGACTATAAAATGCCCCTACTTGTTGTCTCTACGCCTAAGCCTAGGTGGGTCACAACAGGGCTTAAAGTCGACCCATCAGGGCTGCGTTACAAAAGGTAAATGGCAGACTTATAACTCGAACTTTGAGACCTTATAACATAACAAACCTTACTCGTTCTGCTTTTGAAAAATAAATCAATGTTTGATTTAAGACTTAACATCTAGAGGGCGTATGATACATTTAAGGTAGCATGATGGGCTGCGTTTTTCACGTACATTATATACACAAGTTCTTTTTATCTATGCTATGCGTCTAAGCTATTCATGGGCTGAGTTTTACACTCGATACCTTAGCATAACTTGGCCTGCTACTTATTACTCACTTTACTAACAACATGTACCCAAGCTTTATTAATCAGATACTATGTTTTATGGGTTTTTAATGGGTGTTCGACTCACATCAGAAAACAATAGAAACGGGTTTTGTTTTTAGACTGATTTTAAGCACACTACCAAGGCATAAGAATTACAATTAAAAGATGATTAATAAGGGATGATTACTCACAAAACGCAGGGGTAAGGGCATGAACTCACAAAGACTTGGAAAGAAAGTGCGCGTTTAAGCTTGAACCAACGAAACCCTAGCTTCAAACCAAAGGAAACCCTAACTGCTTAACCCTTAATGATTCGTGACAACCACTCAAACCACAATCGTTCCACCCACTTCAGCCCTGCAAATGCACTTTTAGCAACACGAAGACACTACCCAACCTGCTTGCTTCGACCAGAAAGAGAACCACTAGTGGCGAATTAGGGTGTTTGTGTTTTGTTATTTTTTTTATGTGCGACAAAAGTGAGAGTATGATTTTGATGGAGATAATAAGGTTGTATGAGGGGTAATTGGTAGAGTTCAAATGTTGTGTTTGCTGTGAATACAAGAAGGATAGGTGCCCTTTATTTATACCCACTTGTATGGAAGTTTTACTAGTCAAATGTGAAGTCACGGTTTGGTGTTGATGTATTTGTGGTAAAGCATCTTACACAGTGAATTAAAGTTGAATACCTGTTTGAAGGTTGCATGAATTCAAGATATTCGGAGTAGAAACCAGGAAAGTAGGCAGACTTATATTGCATGGTTTGAGGGTTTACAAGGAAAAAGGGGTGTGGGCTTTTAATTGAAAATTTTAAGAGTTAATTTAGGTTAGGATTTATAAATCTTGTGTTTATCTATTGGAGCCGTGTTGGCAAATTTTGAAGGATCATTCTGCTTGGAAACAAGTTGAGATGCCTTCATTTTACTCGAAACAAAACGCGAGTAGCAAAAAAGCAAAGACTTCTAAAACCACCTCTTGCTCAGGGCAAGGTGGTTTGAATTTGAACGAGGAAGCGAATGGTTATGGGGAAGAGGTATGGGAAGTGCGATCAATAGGTCGGGACCGAGCTAAGAAGAAAACATCTTCCTCCTCTCATTCTGAAGCTTCATCTGCTGCAGGAGGAGGTATTGTTGACATAGTAGCCGGTAAATGGAAGAGCCTCAAGTCGGTTAGTTGGGGGAAAAAAGAAACAACAACAATCCTATATAGACTTGAAGAATCAGGAATTGGATATCCATGAAAAGGCGATTCGGGAGGCAGCGAAGTTGAAAAGACAGGAACTTGAGATAAAACGTAAAACCCTTGAACTAAAATTAAGAAATAAACGGGACAAAGACTTACGCTTCTATATGAAAAAAAACTCTGTTGATAGAAATAATGCCTAAAAACATTGTTAATATTTTTCGATCTCTCTACGTTTTGATAATCACAAAATGTAAAAACAATTAATGAAAAATTAATTCTAAACAAGTAATTAGTAGTAGATTTTCATTTCAAAAATTTAACCACTTAAAGGTATGAATAAACAAATGCTTAATGTAGTTTATGATCAAAGGATTTTTTATTTAAACTCACACTTTTTATAAAAATGACACAAACATTTTTATATCTTTTACAAAATATTTTTAGATTTAAAAGAAATATTTTATTCAAATAAATACTTTGAATTCAATTTTTTCACCCAAAAACGGCTAGAAATGTTTCAGAAAACACCTTTCCCAGAAAAGACAAAAAAGGAAGCGTCAGGCATGGGCGGCCCTCTTAATTATAACGGGTGGCCCCCTTAATTTTAAGTGGACCGGCACCCTAATTAAGGGGACCGGCCATGTGTTTTTTTTGTCACGGCTTGCCTATAAATACTGGACTATTCTCCACTAATTTTCTCACCTTTTGCACACACTTTCCTTCTGTTCTAAATCAGTTTATACACTCCTTTCTTTACTTTGATCATTTAATCATAAAGCTTTGTTTCCAAGTGATCCAAGCTTAATTTCTCAAGTGCAAGAGAAGAATACTTCTTATCATCAAATCAAGAAGTGTTATAGTATAGTTGGTATAGTTGTGTAGTTGTGTTATATCTTGTAAATCATTTGTGTATATTGTGAAGGTGTGTATTATAGTTGTGTACAATAAGTAGATTGTTGTGATCATTGTAAGTATATTTAGATCGAGGTGATCTTAGTAAGTAGTGATAGATTGGTGTGATCGTAGTAGTGTCTTGGTGAAGTGAAGTTGTGAAGCAAAGTAAAGTTGTGAAATGAAGAGAAGTTGTGAAGTAGAGAGAAGTTGTGTAGTGAACCCAAGTTGTGACTTGTCGTGAAGTCGTATGTTATGTTGTGATAGATTGGTTCTAGCTAGGATTAGAACTCGACATTTCGCTTAGTGTCAGAAATTGGTGTAAGCTAAGTCGTGTACGGTTTTCTCCGCCTAAAGGGAGTTTGTTGACATAGTAAAGATAACTCTCGAGTTTGGTGCTCGGGGAGTGGAGTAGGGCGAAGACGTGCTTCGTTACCGAACCACTATAAATCCTTGTGTTGTGGTTTGATCCTTCTAACTCTTATCTCTTGTCGTGTGTAATCGACTATAGGAAATTAATAACGAGGCACGGAAGATCCTTTCAACTTCCGTTTATTGATCAGATGCTCGAACGTCTAGCTGGGCATGAGTACTACTGCTTTATAGACGGGTTTTCAGGATACTTTCAAATCCCTATCTCCCTTGAAGATCAGGAGAAAACCACATTCACCTGCCCTTACAGAACCTTCACATATAAACGAATGCCCTTCGGATTATGTAATGCCCCAGCAACCTTTCAGCACTGCATGACAGCCATATTTCATGAGCTTATCGAAGATAGCATGGAGGTATTCATGGAAGATTTCTCCGTCTTTGGTAACTCTTTTGACCACTCCCTAAAAGACCTTTAAAAGATGCTAAAAAGGTGCGAGGAAACCAACCTTATGTTAAACTGGGAAAAGTGCCATTTCATGGTAAAGGAAGGGATCGTCCTCGGCCATAAGGTCTCAGGTTTAAGAATTGAGGCCGACAAAGAAAAAATAAAACCAATCTCCAAACTACCATAACCTACGAATGTGAGATCTATCTAAAGCTTCCTAGGACATGTTGGGTTCTTGATGTGCGGTCGTCGTAGGACTTCTACACGAGAAGTTTTACAACTCCCTAAGCAAGGCACCTAATCGTTGTAGTGTAGTATGGGCAAGACTCGAGGTTGTTTATCGTTCACTCTAGGAATAGGTTAGGAAGGCTTGATCACGGTCTAACCAAATTCTAAGGGTTGATGGAAGATTCTTTTTGTATTTTTGTATTTTATGAAAGCAGGTAAAATTATATATTTGAGAGAGAGAGGTTTGGTTTTAGCTATTAAACTAAATAATAATCTAAACTAATGGTGATAACAATAAGATAAAAGATTGTGTCTATTTAATCATGTATTACTCCCTAGATTGCTTTTCCTAGTGTTGTTGCCTTGTCACACTTGTGATGATCTATGTAACTATTTCCTAAAGCATGAAAGTAATTACAACCTAACCTGCCTCTACTTAGTATGCCGTCTAGAGGCAAACGTACATGCTATGTAAGTAATGAAGCCTAATTACAACGCCCCTAGGAGTTTACTAAGGCATGTGAAATACATTAAAAGTGGATCAACCATATATAGGGGGGCATAGTTAGATGAGAACTGTTTACCCGATTTCTAATTCATCAAAATGAGAAGCTTTTTCTGGTATCCTTTCTACACAATCACGTTTCCCTAGACATATCAACAGCGATTATTGACAGAAAGCTAGTTTTCTAAGACCTAACGTGCACATCCATCACAAGAAGCAACATCACTAAGATCTACATTCTAGGTTTCATACAATCATAAATAAACACAATAATAGGTTTAGCCAAGCATGTTAAAGATAAAGCAAGAACAATAGATCAAACAACACATAGACATATTAAATGATTAAGTAAACCTTACTTGATTAAAACATGAATTGGAAGAAGTACAATAGGGTTTTTAGGCCCTAAAATCGTCTCCTACAGCTGCTAAACAAACTAGGGTTCGTACCCTCTTTTTATTCTAAAGTTACACACTCAAAACCCTAAATTCGGGTTTGTATATATAAGAAAATCGACGCGACGGCGTCGCGTTTTAATCGTGACCCGTCCGTAAAATGAATCTTCGAGATCTACATTTTGATCGTGCGGGCTGACGCATTCTTTAAATATGTGACGCCGTCACTTGATGAGTTGTGACTCGTCGTGTATGGCTTGTGACGCCGCTCCAGCTCTGGTGCAGCACACAAAATTCTTCAAGAGACATGGTGTTTTTTTGTAATCTCGTCGTATTCTTCTTCAAATGAGCCCAATGATCCTAAGTCATGTGTAATTCTTCCAAATTCCTTCCAATGAGAAATACATAAAAAAGAACGATTAAGTACCTATTTTAGACATAAATACATGATTTTAGGGGTTAAACGACCCCGAAAAAGTATATAAAATGACACCTCATCAAATACCCCTACACTTGGGATTTGCTTGTCCTCAAGCAAATAGGCTTTTCTACCTAGACAATAACAATATGAGGGGTCATTTTACCTACTATTTAAAAAATATTCTACAACACAACCTCCTAGACCTCTTAATTTAAAGCACGGAAAATATATACTAGCACCTCACATAAGTGTTTTGGATTCTCTCTTTCACTCGGGTAGTAATAATTAATTACACATAAGGTGAAAACAGAAAATCAACACTCATTACCTGTCATAGCCATAAGATACCATAGGCTTGGTAAAGGATCAAACCTCCACCGCTAGGTGCAAGTATTATTCATTACTATCTAAGAGGTCTTTTAAAGGGTTGTGGGGTGTAGGCGTAAGATAACATATAATGGAAACGGAAACGGATAGGATATATTTAGGTGGTGACTTTGGGTGACTTTGGAGTGGAAGGGTTAGCTAATTATTTTTACGAATACACCTGGTTAGGTTGCTAAGCCAAGACTCAGACGAAGATATACAAACTCTACACAACTCTACATCAATCTCTTTCTTTTTCTTTTCTCATTTTTTTTTATTTAACATAATACATCACATGGGGGTTTATAACACGTACCCCTACACTTGGGCTTTTACATGATCGATATTTACAATCTAACTATTGACAAAATAACATATGAGGGTATTGACTTAACTTTTCTTCCCCATTCTTCCGTGAAATAAATACTACCATGAACCCCAATCGTCCCAAAACTGTATTTACAAGGATAGGGACTTAGCAACCGTGTACTCAATTAATAACTGGGTTTAACTTAATAATTGAGTACTAAAGGTTAGTACATATAAGGTAGCTAAGGCTTTTGGGCGTAAACGAAGGGTTTAAGGTTCAATGCTCTTCTTAGATAGTTCCGGATTAACCAGAAAATTACTGAGAACCATGAAAACAGATAAGGCGTCGGAAGAGTTTGTACTAGGGAATCTTGCACTAAAGTTGAGTGCATGGCAAGGGTGTGGATAGTTATATGAATCGGTGTGACCATCATAAACAAATTAACGGGTTTAAAACATGGGTTAATCCCTAATGCCATTCTATCAAGCAAAACCCTAAGACTTACTTATGCTGTCTCGGATGGCTCAATAAAAATAAGTTCTAGAATTTAATATACTACCGGTACACTCATATGAATTTTACTAACACCAGACATTCTAGAAAAGGCGACGAAGACCACACGTACAGATCCGAAACGACAGAATAGACACATGTGACTGCTCACTCCTTAACTCAAACCGATAAAGATAAAATCATCTTGGGTTATCGACGATAGGTACCCGAATTCCTAAAGATCTAAAGACGAACCTCACATTTTTAGGGTGAAATTTTAAGGGTTATTGTGCTAGTCATATAAATTCCTATCCATGGGACGCTAGTAATACTCAATTTTTTTTGTATATGTCGTAAAAAACATTAAATTTTGGTAAAACTATCCCTTTTATGCTATGTTTCGATATATTACCCATCTTTTTAAGGACAAAGCAAATGACAAATGAAAAAATAGTTTCTAAGGCTTATTTCCCCCTACACTTATTTTGAACATTGTCCCTAATGTTCTTTGGAAGTACCCGTTAAAACAAATAAAGGGAAAAGAAAACAAGGAAAAGAAACTATTACAACCCCTGTTTAACTAATAAAGAAGAAGAAACATGCAATAACTGGTTAAATCGTCCTCCGAGAATCATCCAATGAAACTTCCTAAGAACTTCCAAGCTTCTTCTCATCAAATATAACCTGTAATCAAAGACAGAGAAAACTATACAATCATAAAATTGTGAGCGATTTTACCATATAAAAAATGATTTAGGTTCCACTCGATAGATAAGATGAAAGAATTGTTAAACTTATCAGGTTTTGTAGGTTTATAGAGAAGAATACCTATATTAAATGTTGCACAAGTTTCATTTTCAAAAATAATTAAAAACTTTTGAGTTTTCTTGACGAGGGCGGTTTGACACCGTCCGGGGGTTGGTGGACCCCGTCACCAGTGTCGTGTGACGGCGTCGAGTGTTTAATCGCGACGCCGTTTCCACCATTCTGTGAAAACGGATTTTTGTTCTTGATGAAACTTTCCTGTACTTGATTTATAAGTTAGTTTTTGTATAAATGGCTGCATAAAACCTGAGATTTTATAACTCAATCATATGACTCGATACTGACGCGAATTAATCTAAACAATTCATTTAACATGTTTGAATTTTGGTTCTAAAAACCGGATATTTCCCCTACACTTATTGTTTGCAAAATACCTTTGATTGAAATTAAGACGAAGTTAAAAGCAATACAAAGCATGATTACAAGATAATTCAAACACAATAAAATAAATGGAAAAGAATTAAAACACACATGACACTCCTAATATGCGGGAAAAGTAAATTGGGTTGCCTCCCAAGAAGTGATTTTCTTTATTAACGAGTCTTGTAGCTAGACTCGAAGTCACACATCCTTACGTTGTTTCGTGAACGCTTATGTGCCCACGAATGAGCCATTCCTTCAAACTTTCATTCACTTGGTATTTAGGACCTAGATTCAAGCAGTTTTTGTACATAAACTTATTCTTTTCATGAGGGTGCTTAAATCCGTTCTCCAAATCGTTTTGGCTAAGCTCTAGCAAAGGTGGAACTTTACTCCAATTGAAGTTCTTGAGCCTAGGTATTGTTCGTGGCATCGAAGATCTTAGTAAATGAGACCAAACCCTTAGCGACTTCAAATTTGAGCTTAGTGATTTTTCTAAAGGGTCTGCCCATTAAGACATCGGCCATGTCGCTCATGATAAATTCTCCTATGTCTTCTAATACAACAAAATCTGTGATATAGGTGAAACTTCCGAAAAACACGTTAACATCCTTAACGATGGCAACTAGGTTTTTTCCCGTCCCCTCTAGTCCTTCTATCATTATTGTGTTATAGGCTTTACGCGAGATAATATTCATTGGTAGAAAAGGGTCAAGATAGGCAATAAACTTCCTAAAGCCTATCATGCATTGGAATGCTAGGTCATTACCATCAAAACTGTTGATTATTCTTTCACAGAGCAATGTTCTCGAGTTTTCATATTTGCTTTATTCCATAAGGACTTCCTCGTTATCTGAGTCATCATTAGAGTGAGGGAAGGGAGAGACGAGAGGTGTATCTACCAATCCACCATTAGATACAAGGTTGTTTATGTTGGTCTTAATAGGTTGGGTGGTGAAGCAATTGAGGAATCGCTCAATACTCTCTAGGCGAGAGTCAATAAGGTTAAGATTTTATGTAGCTCATGGAGCTCATGGTTAAGTCGTTTGCATAGCACAGCTGGTAGGACAGGACGAGTAGGTGGTGGATTCGCGTTCTCTATGATAAAGAATGGAATAGTTAATGGGTATTACGAACAATCACACAAAGAAAAGATAGACTACAAGAAAGCTAATGTGCGGGAATTAAATCTTACTTGAAAGGATTCAAGCAAGTAGAACTAAGCTAAACTATGATCAAAACCTAGCTATTCCCCAGGCGGCGGCGCCAAAAACTTGATGCGGAGTCTCGTAAGACTTCAACAAGAAGTTTTACAACTCCCTAGGTGGTGCACCTAATCGTTGTAGTGTAGTATGGGTAAGACTCGAGGTTGCTTATCATTCACTCAGGGAATATGTTGGGAAGGTTTGATCACGGTCTAACAGAATTCTAAGGGTTGAAGGAAGATTCTTTTTTGTGTTTTTATATTTTATAAAAGCAGGAAAAATCATATATTGGAGAGAGTGGTTTGGTTTTAGCTAATTAAACTAAATAATAATCTAAACTACTGGTGATAACTTTATGATAAATAGATGTATTTACCTAATCATGCACTACTCCTCAGATTGCTTCTCCTAGATCTGTTGCCTTGTCACACTTATGATGATCTGTGTAGGTATTTCCTAAAGTATGGACAAATTACACGAAAACGCCATCTATGCAATACGCTCTTAGGGTAACGCACAAGTAAGGTAGTATGAAGACTATTACAAGGCCCATATGATACATATTGAATGCATGTGAAATAACCTAAGAGGGATCAACCAGAATCAGGGTAAGGTAGTATGAAGACTGTTACCACTGGTATCCTTTCTACATAATCACGTTTCCTTAGACATATTAACATCAATTATAGACAGAAAGCTGGTTTTCTAAAGCCTAACGTGCACATCCATCACAAGAAGCAACATCAAAAGGATCTACAATCTAAGTTTCATGCAATCATAAGTAAATACAAAGGAGGGTTTAGCCTAGCATGTTATAAAGAAAGCAAGAACAATAAATCAAACAACACATAGACATATTGAATGATTAAGTAAACCTTACTTGATTAAAACATGAATTAGAAGAAGTACAATATGGTTTTTAGGCCCTAAAATCGTCTCCTAAACCTGCTAAACGAACTAGGGTTCGTACCTCTTTTTTATTCTAAAGTTACACACTCAAAACCCTAAATTCGGTTTTGTATTTATAAGAAAGTCAACGTGATGGCATCGCATTTTAGTCGTGACGCCGTCGTAAAATGAATCTTCTAGATCTGCGTTTGAGTCGGTGTGGGCTGACGCCGTCTTTAAATATGTGACGCCGTCACTAGATGAATTATGACGGCGTCTAGTGTTAATGGTGACGCCATCTCCAGGCTCTGTGAGCAAAATCTTCAAGAGTCATGGTGTTGGTCCGTAGTCTTGTCTGTTTCTTCTCTAAATGAGCCCAAGTCACATGTAATTCATCCAAATGTCATCTAAATGAGAAATACCTAAAAATGAACGATTAAGTACCTATTTTGGACATAAATGCACGATTTAGGGGGTAAAACAACCCTGAAAAAGTGTATAAAATGACACCTTATCAAAACCCTACTTCAACTTCATTGCCGATTCTAAAATCAATTCGACATCAATGGCGGGATTAACCTTTGCTGACTTACATAACATGGTTGCTTACTTGGAAAAATCTACAGAGAATGCTGATTTTGCTGAGATAGTTGACTTCCTGAATGCTAACCCCATAAGGTATGCCTTGACAGTTAGTCCTACTATTTATGTTTCTTGTATTGAACAGTTTTGGTCTACTGCTAAGATCAAAACAGTCAATAATGAAACATAGATTCATGCCAAGGTTGAGGGCAAGACAACAATAATATCATAATATTCTGTAAGGAGAGATCTTCAATTTAATAATAAGGATGGTATTGCTTGTCTAACAAACACTAAAATTTTTGAAAACTTTTAATTGATAGGATATGAGAATCTTTCTGATAAACTTACTTTTTATAAATCTTATTTTTCCCCTCAATAGAAGTATCTAATTTATACCATCTTACAATGTTTAAGTTCTAAATCAAATGCTTGGAATGAATTTGGTACTAATATAACATCAGCACTTATATATTTGGCTAAGAATCAAAAGTTTAATTTTTCTAAATTGATTTTTGATGGTATGATGAGGAACTTGGATAGTTCAAAAAAGTTTTTAATGTATCCAAGGTTTTTACAACTATTTTGGAACAACCAAATTGAAAATCTTTCAAAAGTTAATGTTGTTTATGATACACCTTCTCATACTAAAAAGATTTTTGCAAACATGTGAATGCAAGAAAAAGTTTTTTCAGGGAAAGTAACACCACTTTTTGAGACTATGCTAATACAACAACAAGCAGATATGGGTGAAGGGTCAGGACAACCCACTGATCCCCAACACGTATCCACATCTGCTCAACCCTCTAATGAAGAACCAATCACTGTTCCATCATCATCTTAACCCAAAAAGACATTCAAACATGGGAAGCCTAAAAAGGTCACTGAGATTCCTCAGTCTAGTGAGCCTACTACCCTTGTTGCAGATGAGGCTGTCCATGAGGAGAGGGGAGACAGTGTGGAAAGGGCTGCCACTACTGCTACTAGCTTAGATGCAGAGCAAGACAGTGGTAACATTAATAGGACCCAATCCATGGCAATGCCTAATGATCCTCTTCTTAAGGGAATTGGTTCAGGTGGTAGACCCAGGCGTCAAGAAACCATAGGGGACAAACCTGTTTAAACTAGGTTTGAGAGTTTGTCTAAATGGTCTAATGACCCACCTCTATTAAGATTTAACACACTTGGAAGTGGGGAGGACAGACTGAAACTTAAAGAATTGATGGAAATCTGTACAAAATTGTCTGAAAGGGTTCTTGATTTGGAGAAAGCAAAGACTGCTCAAGCAAAGGATATTGCTAGTTTAAAGAAGAATCAAGAAGTTGGAAAATAGAAAAAGGTCAAGAACTCCAGGGATGACTTTATTCAAGATTGGTACCTCTAAAAGAAGTAGTTTGGGTGAGGAGGATGCATCCAAACAGGGGAGGAATTTGAAACAGGGGAAACAGAGGTCAACCTTTGAAGAAAGTGATGTTGATGAAGATCTTGATAAGGCAGTTATGGATGAAGCTATTGAACATGTTTATGAAGCTGATAAAGATCTTGAAGGAGATACATAGCAAGTTTCTGCTGTTTTAGCTGATGTTTCTACTGGTGATGCAGTTAATACTGCTGGGACTGAAGTTAATACTGCCAGTGCACCAGTTACTACTGCTGGTATATCTGTTACTACTGTTGAACCAGGTACTCCTCTAATAACAACAACTATTTTTGAAGATGAAGATCTTACAATTGCTCAGACCCTTGTGAAAATGAAGAGTGAAAAATAAAAGGTAAGAGGAATGGTTATGAAAGAACCACTGAGACTGCTACAAGACCAACAGTACCACCTCAACAACATGATCCTAAAGACAAAGGTAAAGCAAAGATGGTTGAACAAGAAAAGCCATTGAAGAAAAAGGACCAGATCAAGTTTGATGAGGAAGTTGCTCAGAGACTAGAAGCTCAGTTACAAGCTGAACTAGAGGAAGAGGAAAGGCTGGCAAAGCAAAGAGAAGAAGATGCAAATATTGTTGAATGGGATAATGTTCAAGCTATGATAGATGCAGATTATGAGCTAGCTGTAAGATTATAGGCAGAAGAGCAAGGAGAGTTGACTATTGAAGAAAGGTCAAGATTGTTTATGGAGCTCATGGATAAAAGGAAGAAGCATTTTGCAAGACTTAGAGCAGAAAAGCAGAGAAGAAAACCACTAACCAAAGCTCAAAAGAGGAATCAAATGTGTACTTATCTGAAGAACATGGTTGGATTCACTCACAATTAGTTGAAGAACAAAAGCTTTGATGAAGTTCAGAATGCTTTTGACAAGACCATGAGTTGGATAGACTCATTTGTACCTATGGATTCTAAAGTGGTGAAAAATAGAGCAGAAGGCAGTAAGACTAGAGCAGAAGGAAGTTCTAAGAGAGCAGGGGAGGATCTTCAATAAGAGTCTACCAAGAAGCAAAAGGTGGATGATGATGATAAAGAGAAAGAAGATCTTAAACAATGCTTTGAGATTATTCTAGCAGAAGAAATGGCAATCAATACTATACCTCTAGCTACCAAGCCTGCACCTATTGTAGATTTCCAGATTCATACAAAAGGAAAGCAAGGCTACTATGAAATAATAAGAGCTGATGGAAGTTCAATGATATACTTAGTGTTTAGTCAATTGCTTAAAGAATTTAACAAAGAATATTTGGAAAATTTGTGGAGGTTGGTTAAAGCTAAGCATGTGAATACAAGGCCAAAGGAGGCATATTAAAGAGTGTTATGGGGTGATATAAAAGTGATATTTAAACCTGATGTAGAAAGTGAAGTATGAAGGAATCTACAAGGATACAAAGTGACTGTTTAGAAGCTATTTGATTCCTGTGGAGTACATTTTGTGAGATTTCAAAGTATGCATATTTATATGCTGGTAGAAACGACATATCCCCTTACACCTGCAACAATCACAGACATGCTAAATAGGAAGCTGCAAGCTAAAGATTAGAATGAAATGTGTTATCAACTTCTTAAGCTCATGACTAAACTGGTCAAGAAGAAATGAAGTGTTTGGATACATCCTCCTAGTGAAGATAAAGCTTTTAATTAAGAAACTTGAAGATTCAGAAGATGAACATCAAGTTTAGGGGAGGATTGTTGGGATTAAAAGAGTAACATCATTATTTATAAAAATTTTGTTGGGATTAAAAGACTTCTTAGTGTTGTTGAAGTTACTGCTGCTAATTATGATTTCTACTGCTGGTGAAGACTGAAGAAAATATTCTAAGTAGTTAGTACTTCTAGCACAAAAGTTACTACTGCTAGTGTTAGTTACTACTGTTAGAGTAATATTGATGTTGCTCAAGTTAAGACTGTTAGATCAAGTTAATACTACTTATGTGGTATGAATGAAATATTTTTGTAAAAGATACGTATAAGTTATTTGATTAGAAGATCATGATAACTTAGGAATATATTGTAAACCTACTAGGACTACTTGGTGTATAAAAGGAGGACCTAGGGTATAGAATTAGATATCTAGAAATCATTTTGTTTTTATATCATTATAGATTCAAGGTTTTGTAACCCTAACACTATTAAGAGTGTTCGTATTATATTGAGGCTGAAAGTTTGGTAAACTGTTTATTATTGATCTTATTCATTACTGTTTCATTAAAATTCTTCTTAGTATCATTGACTAGATTCCGCTTAGTCTTTAATATTCATAATCAAAGTTTCTATCATAGTTGTTTTGGATTTATTCACTACAACTTAGCCTTATACAAGCTAAGCAAGATCTATTCTATTAGGATCAACAACGACCCAAATGAGACATTTTAACAAACTTGTGTTCCATTATTATTCAGAGTTAAAATGCGTTTAGGTCCCCAAAGAATCACAACCACCGTCTAATACAATATTTGAAAAGACAATTGTTTAATAAAAGACATTGTTTTAACACAACTTAAGACATTGTTTTTGAAAGACCGGAACACACATGGAGTCTTTCCACAAATCCATCACACGCACGACACCTCCACGCCATCGTTTCCTTCATCCTTGGGTACCTGGGATAAAACATGTTTAAAACATCAACAACAAAGTTGAGTGAAATTCATAGAGTTTAAAATAATTAATAAGCAAAAATCTTTGAACACATAATTAGTTCTCGAGAAAACAAAGCAACGAATTCAATGTATAGCAACTTCTTTTCTTTCACGCATTAAGCTCATGAGACCGAACGTTAACAGTACATATGGCATTTCATATGTTAGTGTGCCCCAAAACAAGGTATTATTGTTATATACCTACTACTTTCTAATCACAAAATGTCCGTTACAGGGTGCTCACCTATGGATTCATACCCAGGACAGGGTTGTCAAACCCAATAGATCTATTTAATGCATTAGCGTTCACCTCGTAAGGCAATTAACGGTTCATGAAATAAAGGACTTCGACAATAGCAACTTATGCGGAAACAATCTCGTAATCGGATCTAGCATATCATAAAATCATATGTGTTCGATTTTATAAAACAAACATGCATCCCCCTCGCGAGTTTTAAAACAATTAAAAGATTTAAATGCGAGACTATGAACTCACCTTAAGCAAAGATCCAAATCAATCAAGTCAATCAAGCGCAAGTAACTTCACGTCTTAACCGCGACCTATATAGTACATTTATAGCGGTACATGACTAGAAGTATATATATATATGTATATATATATATATATATATATACATACATATTACTATTATGTATATACAATCATATACTAAAATCTCCAAGTGCGATGCAAAACATTTCATCTTGACGCACTTAACAATATTACCACATTTTCCATAAAGTTTCCATTTCTAGAAAGTTACCGAAAGTAAGGATAATATAATCCGAACTTCATATTTCGTTATCAATTAACTAACATTAAGAACCCTTTGCTTATTATAGACTTTATTTAAAAGTTTACCCAAACTTGACTAGGCCGTAAAACGTTCATTTTTAGGAGTTACAAGGCCCACCTTTTATCAAAACGGACCTTAGAACACCCTTTATCATTTTCAAAAGCCTAAAATAATTTTTAAGAATTTCTTGACACGTCACTGTCAAGTCAAACTTTCTTGTCAAACAAAGTCAACCCAAAACCCAATAAAACGATATTTTTGACATAATCTGACTATCAAAATATGCTTAACTAGTCTATATAATTGTACCAAAACCATCAAACCTTAGTCAATAACAATACACGCTTTTAATATTTTCCGCACTTGAATCATCTAGCAATAATCATATACATGTAATAACCACAATTAAATCACTACAAAATATAACTAGAAGCTTACAATGCTATCAAGAAAATCAAATTTTGTTTTCCCCTTGACTTAATGAAATCGGACAAACCACAAGACCCAACCAAACAACCTTTTTCAAACAACCAACACTAAAATAATAACAATCTAACCACTTTGAACACACCCTTATACTTGAAATCACTAGAACTTGATCCAAAATCTAACTTCTTCAAAACTAAATGCATGTGAGGTTTTTATAGTGGGATTTGTAGCTCTTGAAACAAGGATTAAGATGGTATAAATGGATTTAATTGCATGTCAGAAATGAAGTGCTGGTGGTGGTTTCTTTGTGGTGGTTGGCGAACAAAAAGAAAGAGGAGGAAAGAGTAACAATTTTTAAAAAAGAAAAATTAGAGGCACTAGTGGCTATTTATAGAAAAGAAGTTTGGAAACTTGGCAAAACTAGCCCCTCCATCCTTAAGTCTTTTTAAAATTAGTACAAGTCATCTTTTCTTTTATTTAAAA
>BQNB010066653.1:1601-34483 GCA_026074375.1 Tanacetum coccineum
CTAACTGATCAGTACTTAACATTTTGTACTGTCAGTACTAACTATAACTATCAGTACTAACTATTTGTACTGTCGGTACTGAGTTACAAAAACGTAATTCCTAACAAACCTCATTTACATGAAATTCATGTTGTCCTAAGTAAGCATGAAGCTGATCAATGTTAGTTGTATGCAAATCCCGAACCAGTTTGACATATGTCACAAATTTGCTCCACTCAGGAGGAACAGTGTTCAAAAACATGGTGTTCACTTGAAATTGTTCTAGTTTCATATTGTAGATGTTCATGTCATTGAGTAGCAGTGAAAATCTCAAGTAGAAATCACGAAGTGTTTCCCCCTTCTTATAAGCAAACTTATCGAATTCATCATAAAGCTTACACTCTCTTTCCTGTTTTGTCAATGAAGTTCCTTGCATGAGAAGTTGAATTATTTCCCAATGTTCCTTGGTGACTTTATGATTGCTAACCAATGCATAGACCTCTGGTGGTAGTCCTTGGAGAATGATATTTGTTGCCTTGATATCACAATCAGCTTGAATTGCTTCTGTAGCAGATAACTCAGAATATTTCTTTGGTTTAGTCACTTCATTTTCCACAATTGTAGGCCAGAATGAGTGGACCATTTTCAACGGATTTAAGGATCATTCATCCATATTGTCTTTTTCCAACATAGGTGAACGGTTGTCAGCACCCGAAAGAATCGTTTTGTCAGCAAGAGTCGTCATTGTGAAAATTTATATGTTAAAAGATTACTGTTTGATCAAACGGTGATAGAAATTAATTGTGTTTGAAGGTGTTGTCTTTTATGTGTTTTGAGTCGTGAAACTACATGGGATTTTACAATTCTTAACAAAACCGGGAAAACAAGTGAACGTTTCACGTGATTGAACTACACAGGATTTTAGCAAATTTTGACAAAACCGGAAATCATTAATGTTTTCACGGGATATACAAGTTCACAGAAATAAACCGTATAATTTTGATTAAGCAATTTGAGTTTTTTAAACCTTGTAATAGCGAATTCGGTTTCACCTGATAACTTGCCAAATTCGTTACACTTGTAATTTGCAAATATCGTGGAATTAAAAATTGAAAATTCCGATTGATACTAGAGATTGTAAATTCGTTAACACTATTAAATTGCAAAATCGTTTAACACTTAGAGTTCAAAAATCGTTACCAATGAGAAATTGCAATTATAGTTGTTCCAAGAGATTGCGAATATCAGTTTATAACTGAATGCCTGCGAATTTGGTTACCACTGAGAAATCTGCCAATTCGGTTATAACTGAAGCACTGCGAATTTGGTTACCACTGAGAAATCTGCCAATTCGGTTATAACTGAAATACTGCGAATTTAGTTGAATCTTGAAAATGCAAATTCGGATACAACTGAAACTGCTAATTCGGTAACAATTAAAATTGAGAATTCGGGTAAAACACAACAATACGGTTGACCTTGTAAGCTGCGAATTCGGTTAACTCAAGGACGAAACACAAAATCTTAAAAACACAAAAAGAATAACTTTTGATTGTTTTTTCCCAAATTTTCTTGTATAACTAGTATTACTAAACCTATAGGTACCTTTAAAATGTAAACTTTATGGTTTTTAAGCCAAAAAATTTAAAATCAAGAATTGTACTTTTTAAGGTTTTTCAAAAACAAAGTTGTAAAAAAAATGATGTTTTTCTTGATTCAAAGCATATACACCTATATCCTAAAGATACTAGATCAAATTTACCAAGGTAAATGATCTTTTAGTGTATTTCAAAGCTTCGAAAACAAAAAAATAAGAAAAAGGTGTACGGTTTGACAAGAGAAAAATGAACTAAAGAAATCAAACACAAAAAGCTAAACATATCACTCCATGGCTCTTGATACCAATTGAAGGAACTAAGTAATCTTTGATTTATATAAGAAATAGAGAGAGAAAGTGGAAGGAAGGATGTATTTCTAGTGAGAGAAAATAAAGGAAAATAAATGCATTAAGTGTGTGAAAAATACAACCAACCAACCCACCTCTCCAAGGCATGGAGAGGTGTATAAATACTAACCTTGGCCGGTTATGGATGGGTCATCATGGGCTTGCCATGGGCTTTTCCTTAACTTTGGCTCGGTTAGCTAACTAAACAATACTTAGTGGACTACGAGCTAGAAAACGTAAAATACATAGAGTGACCGATCCTTTTTTGGATTCCTAACAAAATACTTCATATCATAACTATTTATGCAGATAATATAAAGACAACTCCTTGTGCCTTATATCCAACATAAAACTTCCAAGTCGTCTTCATGTATCCACATTAAACAACACAATTAACTTCTAATAGCTTCATAGCTAACTTCCTTATAATTAAATCAAGCAAAAGTGACATGAACTAAACTGCATCATCATCATAGACCAGCATCCATAGTTATCTAATAAAGAATTCAGTAGCATTTAGAGGTAGAATACCCTCAATTTCTATATGGATACAAGAGTCGCATGCAGCCCGTAAACAACTTGAACAAACCAAGTATAGAATCTAGTCGTCCAAGAAATCACGTTACCACCTAGATCCATGCACACTGCTATCACAAACTTCCTAGACTTGGCAAATCCAAGATCGCGTGAAGGAATACAAAAAATCTTCATCAAAACAAAAACCAAAACCCAAAGTTAGAGGATTTCTACCTGTCACATGCAATCAATCACACGAATTCAATTGATTTGAATCCAAACCCACAACAAGTTGTCAAAACCGGTTAGCATAATAAGGAGGAAAACCCTAAAATTAGGGTTTCGAACCAGCCATTACAATCGCAGCCAACCAGAGGCCATCCACAAACAACTCACCGAGTACAAGAAACTTCCAAGTCGTTTGCATTGAACAACCACCTTCATAAGCTCATAACGAATAGATTCTTATACATAAACCCTAAAAATCATGATGAAATCACAATCCCTAATGAAAGCGATGAATTATACATGTAGGATATAGTTTTAGGGTTTAATAAACAAAACCCTAAACGCGATTAAAAACCAAACAAAACCATAACTAGGGTTTGATTAAGCAAGAATGGGTAAATCGCTAATTAGGTTAAGACAATAGTAAAATAGCATCCAGGATGCACTTCTACAAACCATCATGAACAAAACAATCTAAAATATTAGGAAAACCCACAAACAGATCGAGATAATGACTAGAAAATAGAGAGTTCGATTAAGCAAGAATGGGTTCGATTAAGCAAGAATGGGTAAATCGCTAATTAGGTTAAGACAATAGTAAAATAGCATCCAGGATGCACTTCCACAAACCACCGTGAATAAAACAATCTAAAAGATTGGGAAAACCCACAAACAGATCGAGATGATGACCAAAAAATAGAGAGTGACGGACAAGATCTTTATTAGGTTTTCCACTAAATGTCCAAGAGCAATCCATCCCCCAATAAACCCAAATCAACACACCTTGCACAACACTTCCATGAAATGAGCCACAAATACACCATACAAGACCTAGTGCTCAAGAAAACCCTAACCCTAATACGGTAGGATTTAGCAGAAAGGATATACTAGGCTTGCGACACAATCAAGATCAAAACCCTAAAAAAGATCGCAATAAAACGGTCAGACAATAAGGGTATTAGGGTTTCGACCCAACACCACATAATAGAATGAATCAAACATATTTAGCAATAATAAGAATCAAGGGACGCCACACAGCAAAGATAACAATCTGATCCTTTGAATCCATTAATCAAACAATCTAAAATTAGATTATAAGAAGAACGAATGATAGAACAAATCAGAATCCGCGTGTAAGTGGCCTAGAAATCGCCTAGGTTTCAGGAAAGAAAACATGTTTGAGTTGTTTGAGATTATTGTGGAGTTGTTTTGGTGGTAAGCCTTGCTTGTCGAAAAGAGAATTGGTATAGTGGTGGACAACTAGAAAGGATGACCGCAATTAATTACAATGATCTCTAGTGCAATGTATTGTCACAATCTTAAAGCCACTTATCTTATGAGATACGCTTAATCCTAACAGGTGGTCTCCATATTATCTTGCACTTCTAACCTAGTATTAATGTTAAGGAGTCATGGGTCGACCCACCAATGAATATTGGTCATTCACTTTGAAGAATAGAAAACACTTGGCGTCGTAGATTACGATACACCAAGAGTTCTCACAACCTAAACTTAATACTTATTGAGAAGCACAAGGATCACTTAAACGCACTACATAAATTAATAAAGAAAGTGACAAAACAATAAGATCATAAATTAATAATTACTAAGATTATTAATAAATTAAATGCCAAGAATAAATAATAGAGCATAATTAATAACATAGCAACAATAAATTAAATTGCATAATCTGCTCAATCAAAATAATATGGGTGATTATATTTGACCAAAATAAATTGAAGTATGATTACAAACTGTGGTAAATTAATGCTCTCGATCCTCTAGTCGAACGACATGGCAAACCCCGAAAGATTTTCCCTATACCAACTGCTGCGTACACCTTTTCTCATTTTCATTTTGTTCGGCTACAACCACCATATCTAGAATGATATGAATGACTTAATATCATTCAATATTTATAATAAATGCCAAGTTTGGCATTTAGGCAAGTTCAGCCCCTTAACTTTCATGAAGTTTAATTATTTATTAATGAGACTTCATACTTTTTGTACACGTTTGATCCTGTGATGAGTCATCATTACGACGTAATGGCATCGACTGCGTTACGTCGTAAACCTTCTGACGTGGCTTTCTATCTTGTAGTGTAAAAATATGTTACAGCGTAATTAAATGCACACGTTACGCTGTAACCCTTAGTCAGCATAATTATCTTTTCTATAATAATATTTATGGTGTAACTCCTACGGGACGTTACGTCGTAATGCCTCGTCAGCACAAAATCTTCGTAAATAATAATTGATTACGGCGTAACTCTTGTGGAATGTTACGCCGTAATGTCTTCTAAGCTTCCAATTCGACAACTTTAAATTATTATAAATATAGTACCCCTACTAAATAATATAGTAGTGGTACTATTCTTCATTTGGCTCTTAGGCTGCATCCTGTAGGATTTTAGTATCCCTTCATTGAATTTTAGTACCTTTACTAAATAAATTAGTATTGGTACTCTTTTTGCACATATTTCGCCATTTTTCATTCCAATGCCTTTAATTACCTGAATTCGCAAAATAAATGAATTAAGTATCGAATTCATATAAAATTGATATAAAGCAAGTGATAAGGTGTCATTTTATACACTATTTCGGGGTCATTTAACCTCCTAAATCATGCAAATATGCCCAGATTACGTGCTTAATCGTTTGTTTTTAGGTTTTTAGCACTTGGATAGCTTTTAGAGGAAATACACGTGACTTGGGCTCATTTGGAGAAGAAACGGACAAGATTACGGACCTACACCAAATCTCTTGAAGATCTATGCAAACAGTGGCTAAAGACGGCGTCGCAGGCATAAAGCGACGTCGTCGTGATCTATCTAGTGACGACGTCAGGAATATGGCGACGGTGTCAGGACGTGGCTTAAAGAGGATCTAGAATCGTCTACGTGGCGATGGAGTCAGGATTGCAATGCGACGTCGTCGCGTTGACATCTCTATAAATATAAATATGTTTTTAGGGTTTTAGTGTGTAACTTTGGGATAATTTTGTATAACCCTCGAGAGACGAACCCTAGTCATTTTAGGAGCTTTATAGGTCGTTATTAGGGCCTCAAAACCCTATTGTACTACCTTGAATCCATGTTCTAAGCAAGTAAGGTAATTTATCATTAATCATTCAATATGTCTATGTGTTGTTTGATTAATTTATCTTCTTGCTTTCTTTATAACATGCAAGGCTAAACCCTCCTTTGTATTTATCTATGATTGTATGAAACTTAGGTTGTAGATCCTTTTGATGTTGCTTCTTGTTGATGAATGTGTGCGTTTGGCTTTAGAAAACCAGCTTTTGTCTGTATCGCTGTTGATATGTCTGGGGAAATGCGAGTAGTGTAGAAAGGATACCATCGGTAACAATCTTCATACTACCTTACCCACTATATGGTTGATCCCTCTTAAGTTATTTTACATGCATTTAATATACTCTTAGGGGCCTTGTAATAGTCTTCATACTACCTTACTTGTGCCTTGCCTTAACGGAATATTAAATGGACGGCGGGTTCGTGTAATCTGTTCATGACCTAGGAAATACTTACACAAATCATCACAAGTGTGACAAAGCAACGGATCTAGGAGAAGCAATCTGAGGAGTAGTGCATGATTAGGTAAATACACTTGCTTATCATAAAGTTATCACCAGTAGCATAGATTATAATTAGTTTAGTAATTAGTTAAACAAATCAACCTCTCAAACCATAGATTTACTTGCTTTCATAATATATAAAAACACAAAAATAATCTTCTCTCAACCTCTAGAATTCTGTTAGATCATGATCAAGCCTTCCCAACCTATCCCACTAGGGAACGATAACAACCCCTGAGTCTTGCCTATACTACACTACAACGATTAGGTACACTGCCTAGGGGATTGTAAAACTTCTTGTAGAAGTTCCTTACGACCTCCGCAACAAGTTTTTGGCATCGCTGCGTGGGGAATAGTTAGGTTTCGATCATAGTTTAACTTATTTCTACTCGCTTGAATCCTTTCAAGTGAGAATTTAATTTCGTATATTAGCTTTCTTGTAGTCCATCTTTTCTTTGTGTTATTTATTTCGTATTCCATTCTTGTCAACCACCATGGGAGATGCGAATCCTATCCGTACTCTTGGAGATTAATCCAAACCTAGCCACAAAGGCTACAAGAATACCATTGAGCTCCCCATTGGAAACAATGTGGTACCTCTTCAATCTGACACCATTCGGTTGGTGCAAAACGGATGCTCATTCCACGGACTTCGGTCCGAGGATCCAAACCAACACCTCAAGGATTTCTTAAAACTTGTGGACTCACTTGAACTTGACGGTGAAAACAGGGAAAGAATGCACCTGCGTTTATTTTAATTTTCCCTTCGCGATCAAGCTAGCAACTGGCTTAAACGTCTTCCAGCAGGATCCATCACCACATGGGAGGATCTTACTACTCGTTTCCTTGCTCAATTCTTTCCACCGGGAAGGACTGCAAAACTCCGCAACGATATCTTGATGTTCCAACAACATCAAGGAGAATCTCTATCTGAAGCATGGACTCGTTTCAAGGACTTACTACAAAAAGTCCTTCATCATGGCATCGATCGTTGGCTTCAAATCCAGATTTTTATGATCATGTCTCGTTTCATCTTAAATGCGAGATTGACAGCGTCGCCGGTGGAAAAATACGCAATAAGAACCCCGACGAATCCTGAGAAATCATTGAGAACCTCGCCCTCTACGACCATGAGGGCTGGAATGACGCAAAAGAATTCGTAAAATCGGTCAAAGCTATTTCTACACCTCAACCCACTTCAAAAACGTCTGACCAAAGACTTCTTGAGCTCGAAGACCAAATTAATTTCTTACCAAAAGGATCGCAACTAACGCCCAGACCGAGCTCAGCACACGTCCCTCAAGCTTATGCCGAAGCAGTTTACTCAAACCCTCACTCGCGAAACCAGAATGAACCACTAAAGCAGAGCCCTTTCACTTTTCGCGAACGTACCGGCCCAATCCCTCAGCCCCAGGCATTAGGAACTACTTTCGAAGCTCGAGTACGAGACTACATGACAGTTCACACCAAAAGGATGGAAAGATTTAAGAACGCAATTTTCAAACAGCGAGAAGAGATAAATGGTAGGATGGCAGAAATGTTCGGGCTTCTTAAAGAACTCACAACCAGTAGGGCTCCTGAAAAAGTGTTAATCAGAAAAGAGGCCAAATCCCCCGTCACCAAAAACATAAATTCTATCTCTCTCACCAGAGGAGAGGAAGAGAGGAACGATGATAATGACATAGTAACCGGCGATGACATTAAAAAAACTACCGGAATAGAAATGGAGGTGTCAGTAAAGGAAGCCGAGATAAAGAATGGAGATAAGAATAAGACCAAAAACAAGCCAATCAAAAAAGCCGAGAAAGAAGAAGCATTAGAAGTACCCAGCTCTCAGCCCGTAGAATATTACCAGAAGCATATGATCAATGAGAAACTAATAGAAGGGCTTGTTGACAATCATAGGTTCAATGACTCCCTATCAGGAGCCCGAGTTGGAAAAATAAAAGGAAGGACTTACCATTTATTACCTAGGGGGCCTGTCTATGAAGCAATCCTTAGAAAAAAGTTAACAATGAAGGAGGACATTGTAGGAAACTTTGAAATACCCTGTAACGTAGGAGGCTTGAAACACATGAATGACCTAGTTGACCAAGTATCTGGCGTGAATGTTGGGAAGTAAGGGCTTCTACAAGTTTCTACTGCTGGTTCAACTTAGTACTGCCAAGAGAAGACTTAGTACTGCCAAGCTAAGTTAATACTGCTAGTGTTATAGTTAGTACTGCCAGTACAAAATGTTAGTACTGTCAATTTATTAGTACTATTAGTTATAATAGTTAGTACTGTTAGTTAAAAATAGCTAGTACTGCTTATGTGATATGCATGAGATATATTAGGAATAGATATGCATGATCACATAACGCGTTTTGTAAGCCCATTAAGTTTTCCTTGGTGTATAAAAGGAACCCTACAGCATAGATCTAGATATGAAGTTTTTATATAGGTTTCATAGCAAATATAGTTAGTATTCATAGTTTCAAGGTTATTCGGTAACTTTGATTGTGTTTAATATATTGAAAGTTTAGCAAGATCTTGTTTTACAGTTTCATTGTTCTTTTTAGTATTACAAGCTAGATTATGCATAGTTTGTAGTATTCATAATCTTAGTTTCTATTATAGTTGTCTTGGATCTATCTAACACAACTAAGCTTTAACAAGCTAAGTAAGATCTGTTCAAAAGGGATCAACAAGTGGTAACAGAGCTTGTTGAGAAACTTTAAATAAGAAGAACATTATATCTTTACAAGATCTCATATTCAAAGAGAAGATGGAATCACAATTAAAAACTACCCAAACAGTGTCTGCACTAAAACTTCCTATGCTCAAAACAGGAGACTATGATCTCTGGAGCATGAGAATGGAGCAATATCTTACTCACACTGATTATGCTCTTTAGGATGTTATTGTGAATGGTGATTCACCTACTATTGCATCAGCTAGTGCTGGTACTGAAGGTCCTATTCCTCCTAAAACTGTTGAACAAAAGCTAGCAAGAAAGAATGAATTGAAAGCAAAAGCCACTTTGTTGTTGGCCATTCTTGTTGAGTACCTATTGAAGTTTCATGGAATCAAGGGTGCAAAGACCTTATGGGAAGCAATCAAGGCCAGGTTTGGAGGTAACAAAGAATCAAAGAAAATGCAAAAAACCATTCTGAAGCAGCAATATGAGAATTTTGCTGCATCAAGATCTGAAGGACTAGATAAAACCTATGATAGGTTTTAGAAACTCATCAGCCAATTGGAAATTCATGGTGAAGTTATCTCTCAGGAAGATGCAAATCTGAAGTTGCTAAGAAGTCTACCATCAACTTGGAATAATATTTCTTTAATCATGAGAAACAAATCTGATCTAGACACATTAAGCATGGATGATTTGTATAATAATCTGAAGGTGTATGAATCTGAGATTAAAGGCTAATCAAGCTCAAGCTCAAACTCTCAAAATGTGGCTTTCGTATCTTCAGAAAACACCAGCAGTACTAATGAAGCAGTTAATACTGCTCATGAAGTTTCTACTGCTAGTTCTCAGGGACAAGCTTCTCAACTTATGTTGATGATGTCATGTTTTCCTTCTTTGCTAATCAATCTAATACTCCACAATTGGACAATGAAGATCTGGAGCAAATTGATACTGATGATATTGAAGAGATAGATCTCAAATGGCAGGTGTCCTTGCTTACCATGAGGGTGAAGAGATTCTTAAAGAAGACAGGAAGGAATCTGAACTTTAATGGCAAAGAAACTATTGGCTTTGATAAGACAAAGGTTGAATGTTACAACTGCCACAGGAGAGGTTACTTCGCTAGAGAATACAGGGCACCAAGGAATCAGGGGAATAGAAATGGAGATGCTCCAAGAAGGAATGCACCAGTGGATACATCTACTACAAATGCCCTGGCTATTCAAGATGGTATAGGTGGTTATAATTGGAGCTTTCAGGCTGAAGAAGGCATCACAAACTTTTCTCTAATGGCTTATACATCCCAAGGTTCATCAAGTTTATCAAGTTCAGACTCTGAGGTACATACTTGCTGTAAATATTGCTTAAATTCATATTAAACTCTTCAAAAACAGTATGATCAACAGCGTGAAGCTCTTAATAAATATAATCTAAAAATTATAGGTTATCAAATGGGATTAGAATCATTAGAAGCTAGGATAGTTGTTCATGAAAAGAATGAACTGTTTATGGAAGAGATATTGCATTTTAAAGTATGAGTCAGTGAAGATATTTCTATTAAAAACTTAAATCAGTTTTAGAGAGCTTTAAAAGTGAACAATATGAATTTGAACGTTAAAACTAGAAATATTTGAAGAACATCAAAGAATCTAACTAAACTGATTAATAGTCAAATAACTGCTAAAGACAAAGTTGGTCTTGGTTATGATAGTCAAATGATATTGAGAGTGAAAAGTGGTTCATAGTGAGTTTAATAGTAGAGAAAATGATGTGGTATGATAGTCTAGTAAATGATAGATTCAAATAGATAAAGGGTTTCATGCAGTGTCCCCCCTCCCTACATTAGGAAAACTTCTTGCTCCTCATAGTCCTAACTTTAATCCTTTGCTTGGTTAGATGATTCTATCTATTAGACCAATGAGATGAAACTAAAACTAGTATATCTATGAATGTTAAGGTTATTGTAGAAAAGCCTAAATGTTAGGCCTATTTGTGCTCCTACACTGAAGATTGGGACATGATAGTGTAATGATAATGTGTTTTAGACCCTAAATCTGATCTGACAAACAAAGTTAAAATAAAATCAATTTTGTCCAAATCTAATGAAAATTGTGAATCTGTTAATACTAGGAAAACACACATAGGCATGTAGAGTATCCTAGGTAAAAATCAAAGTCCTAGGAAAATAGAAGAGATGGAATGGATGATGACTCAAGAAATAGGAAATGTTTTATGTTTTATAAAGAAAGCTTGTTTTGTATGTGGGAGTTTCAACCATTTAAACAAAGACTGTGACTTTTCTGACAATAAATGGTAGAAAAACCTTGTGTTTGACAAATAAGGGACGGGTTCTGGTCAAAGGGAAATTAGACCAGTATAGAAAACAATGCTCAAAGGCGTGAACCACAAAAAATAATAACTCACACCACATTCTAAGGAAGTTTGTTCCAAAATCTGTATTAACAAAGTCAGGGCATCACGTAGTGCCCAGTTAATGTTGTTAAAGCAAAGCTCTCTAAGAGCTAAGCAAACATCAAATTAGTACTGCTAGGGCCTGTTAATACTGTTGCCCTAAATCAAAAAAGTGGAAAGATGTGCATTACCCAAAACATATTCTTATTTTAAAGCACATTCACCAGCAAGAAGGGCTTTTAACCAAAAATCAGCAGCTAAAACCAATAATCTTAATGAAAAAGTTATATCTGTTAAGGTTAACAATGTAACTACTGCTGGGCCAAAAGCAGTAGTTAGTGCTGCTAAGGGAAATGAGGAAAATGCTGTTAAGTCCTCAACATGCTGGATTTAGAGACCAACAGGAAATGTTATTGACCATACCTCCAAAGACAGTGGATCATACATGCTTAAAAGATTTGACTATGTTGATCTACAAGGCAGACTCAAGTCAGTAATGGCTTCGGTCCCCAAGAGAAACTAATTCTCTCATTTTGAGTGCAGGGTAATCCACAATATACTTTACAAGATCAAGGGATTTTTGATAGTGGATGCTCTAGGCATATGACTGGAAACAAGTCATTTCTTACAGATTATCAAGAGATTGATGGTAGATTTGTTGCATTTGGAGGAAGTCCTAAAGGAGGTAAAATTACTGGAAAAGGTAAAATTAGGACTGGAAAATTAGACTTTAAAGATGTATACTTTGTAAAGGAACTTAAGTTTAACCTTTTCTCTGTCTTACAAATGTGTGACAAGAAAAACAGTGTTCTTTTCACTAAGACTGAATGTCTTGTTCTATCTCCCGACTTTAAGCTACTTGATGAAAGTCAAGTCTTGCTTAAAGTTTCCAGACAGAACAACATGTACAGTTTTAACCTAAAGAATGTTGTTCCTTCAGGAGGTTTGACTTATTTATTTGCAAAGGCTACAATTGATGAGTCTAATTTATGGCATAGGAGGCTTGGTCACATAAACTTTAAAACTATGAATAAACTTGTGAGGTAAAACCTTGTAAGAGGATTGCCTTCAAATCATTTAAAAAATGACCATACTTGTATTGCTTGTCAGAAAGGAAAGCAACACAAAGCCTCTTGTAAGACCAAGCTTGTAAGCTCTATCAGCCAACCCTTATAAATGTTACATATGGACTTATTTTGCCCAACATTTGTAAGGAGTATTAATCACAAGACATATTTCCTTGTTGTCACTGGTGACTATTGTAGGTTTAGTTGGGTTTTTTTTTGCCACTAAGGATGAGACTAGTGGAATCCTTAAAACTTTTATTACTGGCATAGAAAATCAAATAAATCATAATGTTAAAATCATCATATGTGACAATGGAACTGAGTTTAAAAATAATGACATGAATCAGTTCTGTAGGATAAAAGGGATTAAGAGGGAATTTAGTGTTGCCAAAACTCTACAACAAAATGGAGTTGCTAAAAGAACAAATAGGACACTAATAAAGGCAGCTAAGACTATGCTAGCAGATTCATTATTACCTACTACATTTTGGGCTAAAGCAGTTAGTACAGCTTGTTATGTTCAGAATAGAGTTTTAGTGACCAAGCCTCACAACAAGACACCTTATGAACTATTACATGGTAGACAACCTAGTATAAGTTTTATGAGACCTTTTGGGTAACTTGTGACTATTCTTAATACCTTAGATCCCCTAGGCAAATTTGATGGGAAGGCTGATAAGGGGTTCTTTGTTGGATACTCTATAAATAGCAAAGCTGTTAGGGTATTTAACACTAGAACTAGAAAGGTAGAAGAAAACCTGCACATAAACTTTCTTGAAAACAAACCCAATGTTGCAGGGAGTGGACCAGATTGGCTCTTTGATATTGATTTACTAACAAACTCTATGAATTATGAGCCAGTTACTGCAGGGAATCAAACTAATAAGAATGCAGGTATCAAGAATATTGTTGATACAATACCTACTCAACAATATATTCTGCTACCATTACTTTATGATAGCCCACAGAGCTCAAAGGATGCATTTGCTGATGATGCTGGTAAAAAGACTAATGAGGAACCAGCAAATAAAGGTGAAAGAAATGGTAGAATGTGCAAGATTTCAGAGTTGTATTGGATAATTTGCTTGTTTAACAGAAGAAAGGTTATGCTAATAGCACTAACAAAGATAGTACTGTTAGTCCATCTGTTAGTGTTGTTGGGCAAAGTTTTACTAATATTGATGATCTTCATACTAATCCTCTTATGCCTGATTTGGAGGAAACTGCTAATCTTCTAAATACTGGTATCTTTAGTGGTGCATATGATGATGAAGATGTAGGTGCAGAAGCTGACCTTAACAACTTGGAAATCACCATGAATGTCAGTCCGATTCCCACAACCAGAATTCAGAAGGATCATCCTAAAGACCAGATCATTGGAGACATAAGTTCAGCTACTCAAATAAGGAGGATGACCAAGATTTTTGAAGAACTTGCTATGGTCAGTTACATCAAAAAGCAGAGGAGAACAAATCACAAAGATTATCAAAATTGCTTATTTGCCTGTTTTCTCTCATAAATAGAACCCAAGAAAGTGACACAAGCTTTGACAGATCTAAGCTGGATAGAGTCAATACAAGATGAGTTGCTACAGTTTAGATTACAGAAGGTTTAGAGATTGGTTGATTTACCCAAAGGCAAGCATGCCATTGGAACAAAATAGGTCTATAGAAACAAGAAAGATGAGAGAGGGATAGTAGTCAGAAACAAGGCAAGACTGGTTGCACAAGGTTACACCCAAGAAGAAGGCATTGATTATGATGAGGTTTTTGCTCCTGTTACAAGGATAGAAGCAATCAGGTTATTTTTGGCCTATGCATCATTTATGGGGTTTATTGTATACCAAATGGATGTAAAGAGTGCCTTTTTATATGGTACTATTGAAGAGGAGGTATATGTGTGCCAACCTTCTAGTTTTGAAGATCCACAGTTCCCTGATAAAGTTTATAAGGTAGAAAAAGCTTTATACGGTCTACATCAAGCTCATAGAGCCTGGTATGAGACCTTGTCTACCTACTTATTAGAAAATGGATTTAGAAGAAGAATCATTGATAAGACTTTGTTTATCAAGAAAGACAAAGGTAATATCTTGTTAGTATAGGTGTATGTAGATGACATCATCTTTGGGTCTACTAAGAAGTCTTTATGTATAGAGTTTGAAAGTTTGATACATAAGAAGTTCCAGATGAGTTTTATGGGGGAGCTCACTTTCTTCTTAGGGTTGCAGGTCATGCAGAGAGATGATGGAATCTTCATCAGCCAAGACAAGTATATGGCTGATATATTAAAGAAGTTTGATTTTGTCACAATGAAGACAGCAACCAATCTAATTGAGACTAACAAGGCATTGCTCAAGGATGAAGAAGCTGAGGATATGGATGTTCATTTATACAGATCAATGATTGGATCATTGATGTACTTGACAGCTTCTAGGATTGACATAATGTTTGATGTTTGTGCTTGTGCAAGGTTCCAAGTTACTCCTAAAGTCTCACATCTTCATGTTGTGAAGAGGATCTTTAGATACCTGAAAGGTCAACCTAAATTGGGCCTTTGGTATCCTAGGGATTCACCATTTGACTTGGAAGCTTTTTCAGATAGTGATTATGCTAGAGCTAGCCTTGACAGGAAATCCACAACAGGAGGTTGTCAATTTCTTGGTAAAAGGTTGATTTCATGGCAATGTAAAAAGTAAACAGTGGTTGCCAACTCAACAACTGAAGCAGAGTATGTTGCTACTGCTAATTGATGTGGACAGGTGTTATAGATCCAAAATCAGATGCTTGATTATGGGTTTAATTTCATGAACACCAAGATTTACATTGATAATGAGAGCACCATTTGTATTGTGAAGAATCTAGTGTTTCACTATAAAACTAAGCACATAGAGATTAGGCACCATTTCATCAGAGATTCTTATGTGAAGAAGTTGATTTAAGTAATCAAGATTCACACAAACTACAATGTTGCACATCTTCTCACAAAGGCTTTTGATGTTAGTAGGTTTAACTTTCTGATGGCTAGCATTGAATTACTTAATCTTTGAAGTATTGTTTGAGGGGAGGTTAATTAAGATTGGATGAAAGGGAATGTATCATTAAGCAGAAGTGGGTGAAGGGTCAGGAAATCCCACTGAACCCCAACACACATCCACAACTGTATCACTATCTAATCTTGAACCAATCACTGTTCTATCACAATCTTAACTCAAAAAGACTAAAAACCTAAGAAAGCCAAAAGGACCACTGAGGTATCTTAGTCTAGTGGACCTATTCCCCTTTTAACAGATGAGACTGTCATTAAGCAGTGGGAAGACAGAATGGAAAAGGCTGCCACTACTGCTTCTAGCTTAGAGGCAGAGCAGGACAGTGGTAACATAAATAGGACCCAATCCATGGCAACACTTAATGAGTCTTTTCCTCAGGGAACTGATTCAGGTAGTGGTCCTAGGTGCCAAGATACCATATTGGGGGGTGCAGAAGCTCAAACTAGGTTTGAGGCTGCATCTAAACAGTCCAATGATCCACCTCTCTTAAGAGTTAACACACTTGGAAGTGGGGAGGACAACATGAAACTAAAGGAATTGATGGAATTTTGTACCAAACTGTCTGAAAGGGCTCTTGATTTGTGATATAAAAATAGATAGAGTGAATTGGTGAGAAAAAGAAATGAGAGATATTGAGAGATTAAAAACAGAAAGAGAGCTTGTGAGAATCAAAATTGATGATGGAAATGCTTTTTGGAAAGAAATTGGGGTTAATACTGGTGTCTTAAAGTTAATGCTGCTCAGCTTAAACTTAATGCTGCTAAGCTTAAGTTAATGCTGTTAGGCTTAATTTACTGCTGCCCGTATTAGTTTATGCTGCTAGGCATACACTTACTGCTGTTAGGCATAAGTTAATGCTGCCAGGCATAACTTGCTACTGCTGGGTTAGTTAATACTGTTAGGCTTAACTTAATGCTGCCAGTTCCAGTTAATGCCGTTGAGGGTGATTTCATAAATACTTCGATTAAGGGTTTCAATCACTCATTCATTCGATTTTACACTTTGTTATCCTCTCTAATCATAAACCCTAACTCAATTTCATCTTTAATCATCAAAACCCATCACAATGTCGACCCCAAAGTTTGCTGAAACTCACAATTTGGTTGCGTTTTTTGAGAAACCCGAAGAAAGTAATGGGTTTGAGGAAATTATTGATTTTCTGAATATAAGTTCTGTCCAATATGAATTAACGGTTAATCCCACCATTTATACTACCTGTATTGAACAGTTTTGTACATTTACTAAGGCTAAGATAGTTAATGAGGAGCGTCATATACAAGCCCTAGTAGACAAAAAGAAGGTAATCATCGCTGAGACGAGTATAAGAAGTGATCTTAAGTTGGATGATGTTGAAGGAACAGATTGTCTACTGATTCGTCAATAGTATATATATAATAATTTAGGAAAATAATCAACCAATTACCTTTAGCCAAGGATTGGTTAAGAATTCTCGAATTAAAATATATATGTTTCCGGAAGTTTGATTTCCCGGGTCGTTATGTCCCAACGAGGTGTGCAATTGAAAATCGAATAACAGATTGATAATTGATGTTTGAATATGACAAGGTTATGAATGGTTTTTCTAATTCTACAATTAAAAATTCAAAAACGATTAAAGAAAACCTAAAAACAAAAGCTAGAATGATTTAAATCTAAAAACGTAGACGAAAACATAAAAACGCGAGTTCTAAAAACCTAAATTATTCAATTACAATTCCTAAATGAATTTTTCACTTTCAATGTGTTCTAAGTGACTAAAAATGAAGTTTAAAAAAAACTAGATCGAAAACGGAGTTGATTAAGGCTAAAAACGAGTCAAAACAAGAATGGGATCGAATCCCGTTCTTTAAAAAGTGAAACTTTGCAAAATGACCCTACATATGTAAATTTATTTTTCCTAGAAAATACACAATAAAAGAAAATTAAAAAAAAAGATTTGTATTTTTCTGATTATTATTTTATTTTTTATGAATTTTTTAAGATTTTAAACAAAATAAATTATAAAAAATACGAAACGATTTTATAAAAATTTGAAAAAATTACAGAAATTAAAATAAGCTGAGACAATCCTAGGAAAAATAGAATGAAGTTTCCAGCTTATCTCAATAAGCTGGAATAAGCCCGAAAAGGCTTATAAGCTTAAAGGCCAAAAAGGCTTTATAAATTTGATAAACAAACACTCTACCGGATGAGCTATTGTAGCACAGCGGTAGAGTGTGTGTTTATAAAGGGTAGAGGGTGTGAGGTCGGGGGTTCGAGCCCTAGCTCACCCCTGACTTCCACTTTCCCCTTTTATTTTTTTTTGAAAACTTTTTTCACAAATTTATAGAAAATACAAAAATAAGCAACTTTAAAACTTGAAATTCTTTTTGAAAAGCTATAATAAGCCCGGAAATAAGCCAAAATGATGGCAGATCACCTTTTTTACTCTAAGTCTAAATTAAGCTAACTATTTGGCAATTTTTAAGCAAATAAGCAATTGGAAATGCAAAATAAGTTAACATAGGCATTATATTACTTCTAATAAGCAAATGTAACAAAAATAAACCAATGAAATGAGCTAAAAAGCACAAATAAGCTAAATAAGCCAAATGGCTTATTCTGCAGGCACACAGCCACAAGGGACAACCTTTGGGCTTATTTTTAAGCCCTTAGATGGAACCTTATGGGTTAAGGGCTTATATGCCCTTAAAGCTTGAACAATAAGCTTCAATTATCTGAAAAGAAAAAGGAATTTGAAATAAAATTAAGCCATGAAAATGGCTTGTGAAGATGGCTGTTCACAAAGGATGGCATTTTTTTGTTTTTCTTAAAGAAAAAGGGACAAGGTTTAAGCTTAAAATTAAGCCATAAAATGAACTTTAAAAGATAAAATAAGTTAAAACAGATGGATTCTAGCTTGCAATGAGCTTATGCCCCAAGTTTCAAGAACTAAAAACAAATTTAGCTAACTTAAAATTGAAATAAAAAAATGGCAGTTTTGCCTATGAAAAAGGGTTGCTAAAACTTTGACAAACTTTAAAACTCACAAGGACACTTAGAAACTAAATTGACTACTGCATTTTAACACCTAAAAGAAACCAAAAATAGGACTCAAATCATTTTTTAAGAGGCCTAACCAATCAAGACTTGTAAACTGTTTTAGGATCCAATTTTTGAAGAATTTTATAGAAAAACTCCAAAACAGCTTAAAAGGCTTAAGTTTTTGAAAAAATGACAAGAACTGAAGGAAGTTCTAAAAGAGCAGGAGATGAGCTTGAATCTGATAAATCAAAGAAGCAAAAGATGGATGAGCATGTAGAAGCTGAAAAAGATTATCAAGAGGAGGCAGAGATTAAAAGGCATATTGAGATAGTTAAAGATGATGAGGTAGCATTTGTTGTTTATACCTCTTGCTACTATGCCTCGATGTGTTTTGTTGAATACAAGATTGATAAAGATGGAAGGATGGGATACTTTAAATTGATAAGGGCTGATGGAAGCTCAAAAGGTCTTCATCAATGATAAAGATGCTTCAGGATATTAATAGAGAAGACTTGGAGACCCTTTAGAAGTTGGTTAAATAACTTAGACATGAGAATACAAGGCCAGAGGAGGATTATAATGTTTGAACCTGACATAAAAAGTAAAGTATGGAGAAATCTACAAGGGTACAAAGTGACTATATGGAAGCTGTTTGATAACTGTGGAGTGCACTTTGTGAGGTTAAAAAATCTACATATCTTTATGTTAGTTAAAAAAAATATCCCCTTACACCAATAACAATCTCTAACATGCTGAACAGAAGCTTCAAGAAGACTGTTGGAATGAGATGTGTTATCAATTACTCAAGCTCATGACAAAGCAGGAAAAGGGTCAATGAAGTGTTTGAATGCCTTCTCTTGGTGACGATGAAGACTTTTAATGAAGAAACTTGAAGATTCAGATGATGAACATCAAGTTTAGGGGAGGATTGTTGGGATTAAAAGACTTCAAGATGATTCTTAGAGTTACTGCTGCTCAGGTATATATTAGTGTGTCAAGCATAACTTAGTACTAATAGTAATACTAATGAAAATTATGATAAGTAGTTAGTAATGGTAGTATAAAAGTTACTACTGTAGATATCTGTTGTTTTAATTAGTTACTGTTAGTATAAAGTTAATGCTGCTAGTAGAAGTTATGACTGCTCATAGATGAAGACTGAAAATATACTAAGTAGTTACTACTGCTAGTACAAAAGTTAGTATTGCTAGTGTATGTTAGTACTGCTAGAGTAAACTTTTAAGCTAGTTAATACTGCTTGTGCTCAGTTACAACTGGTGTATGATACTATGTTGAAGGTTATGCGCACAGAGATAAGATCAAAGATTGATGAAGAACAAGAATATACGAAGATAAGTATTAGTTATTTGTAAAGAGATATGTATAACTTATTTCTTAAGAGATTACGTTTGTTCATAGAAAAGATCTGATAAGTTAGGAAAATTATTGTAAGCTTACAGGATCCTTGTTGTATAAAAGGAGGTATGGGATAATGTTAGTTGTACAACTCTTGATATTTCTGCTTCAAGGTTTTGTAAAATCAAACACTATTAAGAGTGTTTAATTTATCATTAGGCTAAATTTTGTTACACTACTCGCCTTCTCTCTCCGATTATATAAACCCCATTAAACAATTATAATTACATCCACTAATCAAATCCAATCAACTCTCTACAATGCTAAAAATAAATCCAAACCCACCGTTCCCCCCCCTACTCCCAAAGTTTTAGGTATCCTTGTTGCAAAAACTCAAAACAAACTAACGCTTCATTACTCAAGTAAGCCATGATCATATTCAAGTGTGTCCAACAAAACCCTGTACACAGTTGTTCACTTTTCAGAAGACCTCCCCTTGGACAGGGTTTCCCAGCCTCAAAAGTGTTAGATCCTTCCGCTCTGCAATCGCCGCTCACTTCGTTTTACTATACTTACTTGCTTCTCAATTCCAGAACATCTCAAAGTAGACAACACGATATAAGAGAATCAGATAGTACTATCTTTTCTGTGAGTCTTCACTTCATTTACAAATTATTATAAAAAAAAATGGGGGGGGGGGGGGACCGAATCGATATCTAGTTGACATAAGCTTGATTCATATAGAATCTCGTAAGTCACCTACCGCAGAGCTTGTTTGATGATGGCTCTAGAAGGATTTCCATCGTCATTGTGAATACTAAGGAGTATCACTCAGATGTTCTGGCATAATCACAAGGATAATGCGTAGGACTCTTGATAACATCTTGTGAACTTGATGATGTTCAACAAGTGTTTGTATGGAATGTGTTCTACATAAGATTTATTTTTTGGTCACTTGGGCTCTAGACTCGATTTAAGTGTGTTTTGTTTTAGTAATCGGAGGTCTGGAGCGACTGCACCTATTCAATATCAATCACTCGGGAGTGAGAAAGTTATAGAAGTCGTGGGTATCTCCATGAACAAAATAGACAAGTATTCTTTTAAGAGAAAACTTGAATGGCTAGGAAGGGTTGTGCAGTGCATACTGGGTCATGATTTTGTCCTTTAATACCAAGAAATCTATCTTTGTGAATCTGATAGATTATGTATTTACCCAGTTTTTGCCTTAAGTGTGTGGTGGGCTGCTTTTTTCTCCCTTTATCCATACATTTCTTTTTCATTCTTCAACCCCTTCAATGCTTACCAAGACGTCATTACTAACACCTTGCTGTGATTGTTCCCAGTGGTTAGCTCAAACCTTAGTCGGCTATATTCTTCGCATTTTTATTCATTCACAATCATGACTAAGGAATGCTATTTCTAAATATGGTTTGTCCTTGGATAGATCCTTCAGTTTTGGTTGGATCTTTGGTATAATACTAACCTAATCCACCTTATGCTCAGTAATCGTCGTGATTAATGATGTTGTTGGGTATTTGATCTTACCATAAAACCATTTAAAAAATCAATCAAAGTGTTTTAAACTTATATCAATAAACACTTTAACACTTTGAAAGTTTCAACTTTTGGAAAAACTCCCCTTCACACGTGCAGCGATGAACGAAAGTGTTTTGCACATGTGGGTAAGTGTATAAAGCACTTTGAGTCAATTAGATCACTTATTAGTTTTTAGATCACATTTTAATTATATTTCTCCCCTTATTTTAAATACTAGTGCACTAATCTTTGGAAATACCAGTGGATTAAAATTTGTCATGAAAATTCTGTGGGGAGAAAATATTATCAGCATGAATTATGTGGAACTTTTCTTCTTGTTCCCTCTTAATTTTACATATGTTTGACACCAAAAAAATGATACCAAATTATAAAATGAATATAAAATTAAGGGTGAGGCAGTGTTGAGCACACAATTTTAAAAGATTAAAAAATGTCATTGAAGAATTCTTGAAAAATTATGCTCAGACACTGGATCATCTTATAACATACAATCTATTGAGTAGCCATTATTATTATTGTTTTGTTATTGAGATATTGTTGATAATGTTTTGAATACATAAGAAATGTCATGAGATGATGTATCCAAAAACATTAGAACTTTGTTTTTTGAAAAACTCCCTCTCAAAAATAGAACCAATTGTAATATTGTCGTCTTTTAAAGTTTTGTGAGGGATGGAGTATTTAACACACAATTTTAGAAGATTTTGAATTGTCATTGAGAAATTCTTGAAAAATTATGTTTAAATTTTTAAAAAACACATATGTTAGAAGACTTCTCTACGCTATCATTTTTCTTAAGCTCAAAGCATTGAATGTCTTGTAAGAACAGCTCAAAGACCAAGAAAATTGATTTTCTCGTTGTTAGGATAAGTTATCGTTATAGATAAACTTTCCTTTATTTGAAGTCCGGGTTATGTACTTATTTGCATATAAGCCATCAAGAAAATTAGAAAATGGCATGTTTTAAAACTTTTAAACTCTTGCTCGAACTTCATTTATACACCCGTTTTAATGTTAATCGACGTTTCTAGGCAGTAAAATGTTATCTATTCCAAGGACATGTCGAAAGATTCTTTTGGAATTTGTTTTTTCTGATTTTGTATTTTCTTTTTGAAATTTATATTTTTGTATTTTGGTTTTATAGGTTTTATATTTTTGTATTTGGTTTTCTTAAAAAATATTTACAAGTCAATGTTTGATGAAATATCAAGCAGATTCATTTGCCAGAACCTCCAGTTATGCTGGAGTCAAACATCTCATACCAATTCGTCTGACAAGATACTGAAACCTATCTTCGGGTAAGGCTTTAGTAAACATGTCAGCTAATTAGTATTTAGTTCTGACAAAATACATTTCAATTATACCATGTTCAACCTGTTCCTTGATAAAGTGGTATCGAGTATTGATGTGCTTGGTACGAGAGTGTTACACGGGGTTGCATGAGATTGATTATGCTGACTGAGAGTCGGCAATACACGGTAGTATGTTGTAATCAATCCATAATCCTTTAAGTTGTGTCCTCATCCACATTACTTGATCACAACTTGCAGATAACGCCACGTACTATGCTTCTGCTAATGACATTGCAGTGCAATCCTGCTTCTTTGACATCCAGCTGACTAACTTATCACCTAGGAATTATATTCCTCTAGACGTGCTTTTGCGAGTATCAATGCATCCGGCATGATCAACATCTAAAAATGTGGTTAGTTCCAAAGCCATAATCCTTGGATATCCACGGTCCATATTTATGGTACCCTTTTAATTATCTACAGATCCTTTTAACCTCTTTGAGGTGCTTTTCCGTTGGTCTTGCTTGATAACGTGCATAATAACATACTGGTTATACTAAGTCTGGTCTACTAGATGTCAGATACATGAGTGACCCGATCATACTACCGTAGTTTGTTTGGTCCACGGGTGTTCCACTCAAGTCTGCATCAAGTTTAGGTTTAGTAGCCATTGGAGTACCAATGCTATCACATTTATCCATACCATGCTTTTTAAGTATTTCCAAAGTGTACTTGTCCTGATTTATGAAGATACCTCGTGGGGATTGGTGGATTTGAAGTCTTAGAAAGAATTTTAGTTCCCCCATTAAGGACTTCTCAAATCTACTATGCATTAATTTTTCAAATCTTTTGGAAAATTTTGGGTTTGTGAATCTAAAAATAATGTCATCGACATAAATCTGCACAATTAGAATGTCCTCCCCGTATCTTATCATGAATAAAGTAGGGTCAATGGTACCTTTAGTAAAACCTTTGGACATCTATAAATTTAAGAGTTTATCATACCAGGCTCTAGGAGCTTGTTTCAATCCATATAGAGCTTTCCTTAGACGGTAAACCTTCTTTGGATGATCAAGATCAACGAACCCATCTGGTTTTGCAACATAAACCTCCTCCTTCAATGGGACCGTTTAGGAAAAAGTTGAATGTTTTTTACGTCCATCTGGTAGATTGGAAAAGATTTGTGTGCTGCGTAGGCAACGAAGATCCGGACTGCTTCCAAGCGAGCGACTGGTGCAAAGGATTCCTCAAAATCAATACCCTCTTCCTGAGCATATCCCTTAGCGACAAGTCGTGCTTATTGCGAATGACTGTTTGTTCTTCAGCTATTTTTGTTGATTTCATTCAAGCACTTTAAGCTTGTGACTGTCTTGCCAATATGGTTTGTCGACAGATTCCCAGACTTGTAGTCTATCGAATTGATGAAGCTCATCTTGGATTGCCTCGATCCATGCGGAATCAGCCATTGCTTCCTTAATGTTTTTTGGTTTGGCAGTACTCACGGTGAGCGTGAACATACACATTTCAGGATCTGTTACAAGTTGTCGTCTTGTTTGCACTGGCTTGGATGGATTTCTACGAACTTGTTCTAACTGGTGATCTTTAGTACATTGGTGTTCAGATTGATGACGTTGGTAGAATGTATGCATGTTCGAATTGTCAACATTGCGAGAAGATGACTCTGCTTCTTCACGTGCCGGTGTACATAACGGGTTGACAAATTCATATGGTTTATAGTATGCATCTGCTGCTTTATTTTCGTTGTTTTCCTCAGCATAAATAGTTGTAGTTTTAGTTATTGGTTCTGTTGAAGGGTGAATATTCGTTGTAGATTATGTGTCTTGTTGAGTAGAATTGTCGGTGGGAGAAGGAGACTTATTGACACTTGAAGTACCTACAGCAAAAAATCCATCGTACAAAAGACCAAATAGAAGATCCAACTCTTGTTGTGACGAAGTTGTTGTATATGCTGATGGAAAAACATTTTGTAGTTGGGGCGCGGGGCCAGAGTTGTCATAGTTTGACGCCTTTTGCCGTTAGAGAACGAGGCCTGAAGTTTTATTATCAACAGACGTCTCAGTCATCTCTTTGATCTCATCAAACTTAATATGTATGGATTCAACTATCAATCAGATTCTCTTGTTGTAAACTTTATATCACTTAGACTAAGTAGAGTATCCTAACAAAATGCATGGATCCCCTTTTTCTTTCATCTTGTCAAAATTTTCACCATCTCTAGTTAAGTAACAGGTGCAACCAAAGATGTGAAGGTGTCTAATTAAAGGTTTCATGTCATTAATGATGTGATTTGCAGTCTTCTCATGTGTTGGGATTATGATTGATCTGTTCTAAGTATAGCATGTGGTTGCAATAGCTTCAGCCCAAAAGAACAAAGGAAGTTTAGAAGCTAAAATCATTGTTCGAGGAGCCTCAACCAGAGTATGGTTTCATCTTTCGACAACGCCATTCTGTTCAGGTGTTCGAGGAGTAGATGTTTGATGCTTAATTCCTTCTTCTTTGAAATATGCATGGAGTGTCTTGTTTAAGAACTTTGTGCCTCTATCAGTTCGAATAGTAATCACTTGAGCTTGAATATTACGTTGAATCATCTTGAGAAAATCTTTTAGAACTATTGGTGTTTAATCCTTGGATCGTAGAAATAGAGTCCAAGTATATATGGAGTAGTCGTCAACAATTACCAAAATGTATTTCTTCCCATTGATGCTTTCAACACGCATAGGACCACATAAGTCCATATGAAGCAAATTTAGTCGTCCTTTTGAACTTGAAATAGCCTTTATCTTGAATGAGCTCCTTTTTGCTTTACTCAGTTGACAAGAAGAACATTGTTGATCCTTGACATATTTCAACTTAGGTAAACCAATCACGATATCCTTCTTTGAAAACAAGTTGATGTAGTCGAAGTTAAGATGAGAAAGTCTTCGATGCCATAACCATGCTTGAGTTGGTGAGGCTTTAGCCATGAAGTAGATTGGAGTTGATGAAGTTATTTCTTGAAGAAAAATTGTATACAGATCAGATCCACGATTACCAGTTAATAAATCATTTCCCTGAAGATCTCAAACAAAACAAGTAGATTTCCGGAAAGCAACCTCCAAACCCGCATCACAAAATTAACCAATCGAGAAGAGATGTGATTGAGGCCTTCGACGTAATAAACCCTATTTATCATGATATTTCCTTGAACCAAATCCCCGTAACCAAGAATTGGAGCAAATTGATCATTTCCAAAATGAACGATACCCGGATATTTCTCAACGAAGTTGCACAGTAGCTTAGGGTTTCCTGTCATATGCTTTTCCAATGGCTCTGCATCAGATCCTAAGTCTGCAGTAGGAACCTCCTAAATCTTTTCCATATAGCTGTAATGTGCCTCCAATTCTTGTTCATCTATTTCTCCATCCGTGTCTTATAGCCACTCAGTTGTAATGGAAACACCTTTCTTAGATGTTTGCACAAAAAATCTTTCTCCTTTGATACGTGTCATCTTTACCCTTTTTGGTTTCCTGCACTCCTTAGTGAAATGACCAAATTCCTTGCAATTAAAACACTGTATCTTGGTCTGCTGCATTACCTGACTTCCTACAGTCTCCCTAGCCCCAGTAACAATCATTGTCCTTTGATTCCCAAACTGACCAGTCTGATTTTCATTCTTGTACCTAGGAGAAGTATCTATATTCTTGTTTCTGGTGTTTGAGGAAGTTTTGAGGTTGTTGTTGGTAGGTTTGTAGATTTTTTAAAGTACATTGCAATGAGTGCCAAGTTATTCTGCATTCCCTTATCTCTCTTAGCTTGTTCTGGATCACTATCTTCTTCAGAAGCTAACTCGGATAGAGGTGTGATTGGTTTGGCTATCTCTTTGCCTTTGTATTTGGTAGTTGCATGAGATCTAGTAGAAGATGATTGTTTTGATGGTGGTGCATATGATTTGTGATATTTTGGTTCTTGATAATAAGGATCTAGGTATTGTTAAGCAACAGCAACAAGTGCTAGTGGATTTGCATTCTTGGCTATTCTCTCAACACGGATTTCATTAACTTCCTTTTGATACTATTTCAGAATGTTAAAGAGCTTGTGATATGATACGGTGTCTAAGTCATGAGTTTGCTTGACAATTGTTACAAATCTTGACCATTATGGTTGAAGTTGTTGAATAAATTGAACACTCACTTGCATAGTAGCCACTTCCAAGTTGCTCCTTATCATTTCATTCATCATCTTGTAAAACCTGGAGTAGTATGACTCCATTGACTCTCCATCATGAGATGTGAATCTACCAAACTCCCAAAACAAATTAGTCTTGACATCTTGAATGTTAAGAGATTCACCCTATTATAGTCTTTCAATAGCTATCCACATTTCATGAGCTGTCTTACAAGCATCAACCGTTGAGTAAATTTCATCCCCAATTCTAGGTTTTGGAGTATGTGGATTGCATCGCGCTCACTCTCTTATGAATCATAATGTGGCTTTGTTTTAGCGACGTGATATTTCAAGAGTGACTCAACTGTTATGTGGCGTTCTAGAACTGCTAGAGAATCATCTATTGCAGGTTGAGCTGGAATTATGACAGTAGAAAGCTTATAAGGACCTTGTAGAACTAATTTCCTCATGGCATCACCATTTGTTCTTGTATCAATGTACCTCATGAAACGTGATTTCCACTGAGCATATCTTCCTGATGCAAGCATTGGTGGACGATCCCTTGAACCAGTTGCCATGATGTTGTTATGCATTTGATTGTATGTCATGGTTGTTGTAATTAGAGTAGTCATGATGAATGATTTGTTTGTTATGAATTGAAAATGATTTTGTAGAATCTTAAGTAGGTAAAGTGATTGTTGTTGTGGTTATAAGAATTTAGTTTTAGTTTAAGGGATTTTACAAGTTTATGATTTGAACCGAGAAAAGAAGCGAGTCTTTTGCGGGATTTTACTAAATCAAGATGAAACCGTGAAAGTATAATTGATGTCTTTTACGTCCAATGTGAAATTAGAATCTCTTTATGAAAAGTGTCTTGAACCGAATTTGTTTTTATTATGAGAACCGAAAATGAATTTCGATAATCTTATAGGAAATGAAATTTCGTTGTCTTTTTCAGTTGCACATTTCGCTAACCGCTAAGAGTGCTTTGAACAAATCCCACGAAGAAGAAATAACAAATCTGCTGATGGAAATGTCATCAAATCGTACCAATGAAATAACATCACTATAAACAAATATTTCACATATCCGCCATGGGAGAAGGAATTTGGGCAGCGTGTTGTTCCCTTAAATGTCATAAATCGCTATGTTATATTCCCTTGTATTACACAAATCGCTACCAAGAAGAATACACAAATCGCTATTAGGCAGAATACACAAATCGCTATCCTTCAAGTGCACATTTCGCTAAACTTCAAACGCACATTTCTCTATATTCAAAACATTTTCACATTTCGCTATTCTTCAAACGAAACCCAGATTTTTTCAATTCAAAAATGTTGTTTGTTGTTTGAATAAGCTTCTCTAATGCACGAAAATGAAGGAAGTACAAGTTGATGTTTGAAAACAACAACAAATAAGCTCGAAATGATTTGAAAATGTATTAAAACTCACGGTTTTAAAAGGTAAGCAAAACAAACACTTTTAATCCATAAAAAGCTGTTTTGAATGGCTTATTTTTATCCCAACTTATCGTAAAATTTTTCACAACAAGAAACAGTTAACAAGCTTATTGGAAATAAGCCGAGCCAAAACGTTGATGATAAGTACAATAAGCTAGAATCAAAACCACAAACACTATACCCCTCTCCTCAAGGCTCTTGATACCACTTGTAGGAACCTATGATATCATTTCCACATAATAATCAAAGAAGGAAAAATTGAAGAATTATAGAGAGAGAAAGTAGAGAGAAAAGAAAGAGTGGTAGATTGAAATAATTATGTAAACTTACAAATGAACAACCAACCCTTCTCCATTATGGAGAAGGGGTATTTATACATAGACCCTAAGGCTTGGACGCCTATGGGCTTTCTATGAAATGGGCTCGGGATTACTTGGGCTTTAGCCTATAACACGTGACATATTAGCTTACATAAACGAGCATGTTACCCTTTCTAGCCTATTACAACATATTATGAATAAAGACCGTGCTTCCATGTCCAGAGACCGAGCTTCTATTTTCGACTTAATATTTTGAGGCTAACAAAACCATTTCCATGAGAAACAAGTTATTCATGCATACAATAAAGGATGAAAATGTTCTAGGAGGACTGAAGTTTGTTTCCAAGCATGAAGATAGTCAAGTGTTTGGAAAAACAATTACTAATGCCATGGTGTCTAGAGAAATCATGGAAACTATGGCATATAAGACTTGTCTTGCTTTCTCTACTAGAAAAGCCATTCCCAAGAAAGAGCTAGAAAGAGAACAAAAACTGCTACTACTCCAAAGAAGAAAAGTTCTCTCACGGCTGATGACAATATCATCTCTGAAGATCCTGATGCTGCTCTTGAATTAGCAAAGTCAATCAGCAGAACTGAAGTTGAAGAACAAGACGCAGCAAGACTTATGCATGAAACTCATGAACGTCTAGTCACTGAAAAGTATACTGGAACAAGAAAGCAGACAGGTATTGTCTTCAAAGATACTCCAATAGTATCAAAGAAGAAACCACTGGGCCAATCTCATAAACTTAATGGTGTTCAGGTCATGTCTATTGAAGAACGTCTTACTGCTGATACAAAGAAAGCCATTAAAGCCAACAAACTAGCTATAGGACCACAAAAGACTGCAGGCTCAAGTGAAGGATCTGGTTTGATACCAAAGGTTCCCGATGAGCCAAAGGTCGATTCTGCAGCTACTAATGTCTTAGAAGAAAGTTGGGTTAATGATAGTGACACTAAGAAGTCTGATGAAGAAGAAGTTCCATGGATCTACTCAGATGATAATGAAGAAGATGACAATGATAATGATCAGAGTATTGACATAATAGAAATGGATGATGATGAACGTATATAATTAGATAATGAAGATCAAGCAATGGACGATGCTAAAAAGAATGATGAAGACAAAGTAGAATAAGAAAAAGATATCGATCAAGAACCAGCCTAGATAAACAAGCTAAGGATAATCAAGTAGGGGTTCTCGCTTCTAAGACACACAAGGAGAAGCCAACACTATTTGTGTCCACATCCAGCCACTCTGTGTCATCTAACTACGGTAATCAATTTCTTATCTCTTCTCTTGAACGTTCATTACTGGTACTGTTAAGGAATCTGTAGATGCAGAAATTACATCTATGGTAGATGTACAAATTCAACAAGAGATTTCGTCTGTACTTTCAGCACCTTTGCTTAATATACATGCATCTGTTGTTCCTCCAACACCAACAACTCCAACACCTCCACCCATCCCAATAACAACAACTGAAGCTCCTACCTCCACTTCTGTAAATCCTAAATCTGAAACCCTTTTCGCTCTCCAGCTTAGAGTATCTTACTTGGAAAAGGAAGTCAAAGAACTCAAACAAGCTGATCTCTCTAAAACACTTCATGCATCAATTAGTTCTGAAGTTCCATCAGCTGTAAATGAGTATCTTAGATCAAGTCTGGGTGACGCTCTTCAAAAGGAGCTCCAGAAGCACACTGAAGAACTTAGACAACAATATTCTTAGAAAAGTACTTCAGAGATCCGGAATATTAAGATGGAACATATAGAAAAGCAGCAAAAGTTTTAGTATACAATAAAATCATCTGATAAGACTGTTGATAATGCTTCTGATTAACCCTTTTTAAATATATATATATATATAAATAAATATATAATACTTATAAATATAAATATATAATAAGGATAGTCAAAAACGTCAATGTAGAAAATCCGGAAAGTATGATTCCCGGGTCGTTATCCCCAACGAGGAATGCAATTGAAAGTCGGGAGTCGTTTTGATAATCCATGCTTGAATGGATCAAGATTTTGATTGGTTTTCTAAAAATATGGGAAAATTAATACAAACACTTAAAAACAATTAAGGCAAAACTATTTTAAACTAAAAACGCAAAACGGGAATCCTAAAAACGCGTCTAAAAACTAACTAAGGCAAATATTAACCCTAAAAATGCAAATTTGGTTTCTAAACCTCTAAAATGACAAAAGAAAATTTTCTAAAAAAGATTTATATTTTTTTGACTTTTTTTTATATGTTTATGAATTAAAAGCTATTTAATGATTAAAATTATAGAAAATAACAATTAATTCCTAAAAATCCCCAAAAAACTGATTTTCTATTTTAGAAAAGTTAAATGGATAAAAATCAAAAAAATATTTTCACTATTTTTTTTATATTTGTAAAACTATTTCCTATAAAATTTATTAAAAGCTAAATGAAACTTTTAAAATTAAAAAATGATGAAAAAGATTTTAAAGTTGTAAACTTAAAAACTTTTATTATAAAATAAAAATATTTTTTGTTATTTTGAATAATTTACTATTTTTAAATGACTTTCTAAAATTTTAAACTTCGAAAAATAAAGAAAAATAACAAATAAAGGAGGAAAATTCTAAAAAATTGCAGGAAAGTCCTAAAAGTTGTAAAGTTCCTAGGAAAAATAAGCTGGTTAAGCCAGCTTATCGAATAAGCCCTAAAAAGCCCAGAATAAGCTACGAATTGCTTATAAGAAAAAGGAATGAAAACGTGTATAAATATATTGATGTTGCAAGATCTAACGGAAAAGTCCCAAGGGCGCTAGTGGTAGAGAGTGTGTGAGTTAAAACGTTTGGTGAGTAGGGGTTGAGGTCCCGGGTTCGAGTCTTGCTCACCTAGGGCTTCCCCCAACTCCCAAATGTTTTTTAAAAGCCATTTTTTATAACTTTTTAAAGGACTTAAAAATAAGCAACTTTTACAAACACAACCTTTTTTTAAACCAAAAAATAAGCACTAAATTAAGTTTAATGTGACAGAATAAGCCTTATACTACACTAGTGATATTTTTTGCTAATGTTAAGAACTTTAAGCACTAATAAGCAATCCAAAAAGAGAAATAAGATAAGACGGAACCTTAACTATACCTAATAAGCACTTTTGAACAAAAATAAGCAACTAAGATAAGCTAAAAGGACAGATTACTCAAAAAGCTATAAAACATAAGATTTTTTAGCTAAAAGGCAAATAAGCTCAAATAAGCTCTACCCTAAAGGAAATTTCTAAAAATATCTAAATATATATAGATATTTTCTTTTTAGAAAATATCTAGTTTTTCATTAATCAAAATATCTTTTTTTTCTAAAATATTTTCTCTCTCAACTCTCTCTCATCTCTCTCTCTCTCTAGTTTCTTGATTCGTGGTTCGTGTTATGAAGTGAAAGAGTAAATCAGGTTCATACAGACCCATTTTGACAAGTAAAGTCAGTTAAACCAAACACCCCTTTAAACATTTTTTTACCAATTTTAACTTGATAACTTTAATTTTTATGAACAAACCCTTAAGACTAGATATTAAATAACTTAAGACAATCCTAATGAAAAACTTTAAACCATCAAATAATCCAGAACAATAAGCTAAACAATTATGCAAATTTATAAGCTAAAATAGACAGATTTTAACAAAACTTGCACAAATAGCTTTTAAACTATATCCTAAGCAAGATAAGCACTAAACATCATAAGAAAATATAAATAAGCAAAGATAAGCAAGCAATAAGCATAAATAAGTAGTTGAATAGTAAATAGGCTAAAAATGGAAAAATGAAAAACTTATAAAACCCTTGCTTAAACAGGGCAAACAATGCTCAAAAGAGCTTATCTACAAGCTCTAGCTTGTGTAAAACAAGCTATAGCTTGTGTAAAACAAGCTAGTATTGTCCATAAGCCCATCCATGTTTAGCTTATCATCCATTAAGCTGTGGTATTTGAGGGTGGATATTTTTTGTATTTTTGTAAAATTTTCTTAAATACTTTATATTTAAATGAAAACAGATTAATAATATGCTTAAATAAGATCTTATAAAAGCTTATGCAAGATTCTTGATAACTTTTAAACACAAATGAGTAAAACAGATTTTAAGCTAAAACTTGAAATTTCATTAATTCATAAAAAAACATTAAAATATTTAAAAGATTACACTAAAATTAAGCTGAAAATTAAAAACTATTTTAACTAGGTGCCATTGAAGGCTTACAC
>BQNB010066654.1:0-34483 GCA_026074375.1 Tanacetum coccineum
AAATAAAAGCTGTACATATTGTTTTGCCTGGGGACTCTAAGCAGTACTTGACTTTCATCAATTAGCTTAAAATCAGGAGACAAAACAAGACATTCAGTTTTAGTGAAAAGAACACTGTTTTTCTTGTCACACATTTGTGAGACAGAGAAAAGATTAAACTTCAGTTCCTTCATAAAAAACACATCTTCTCTGTTATCTTACCACCTTTAGTACTTCCACCAAAGGCAACAAAACCTCCATCAATATCTTGATAGTCAGTAAGTAAGGCTTTGTTCCCTGTCATATGCCTGGAGCATCCACTGTCAAACATTCCTTTGTACTTTAAAGCTTGTTGTGGATTCCCCTGCACAAAAATAAGAGAGCCAGTTTCTCTTGGGGACCCAAGCCACTATTGACTTGAGTCTGCCTTGTGGATCAATATAATTTACTCTTTTTGAGATCCATGATCCACTATTGTCTTTGGAGCCATTGTTTAAATCAGTCTTTTTAGGTCTTCAAACACAACCTGCTAAGCCTTAACAGCAGTGACCCCATTTCCCTTAACAGTACTAACTGCTGTTTGTCCAGCAGTATTAACACCATTTACTTTAACAGTATTAACTTCTACTTTTGAAACCCTGGTATTTAGTACTGTTGATTTATAAAAAGGCCTTCTAATAGGTGAATGTGACTTAGGAAAAGTGTTTATTTTTGATTTTGAAACATTCACTCTATTTTTAGGGGTAGCAGTATTAACATACTGCTTGGCAGTACTAACTGGTATTCTTCCAGACCTAGTTAAGACAGCAGTTGGAACAAATTTATTTTGATGATTTATTCTTTGAGTGTTGTTCCAAATTGGTCTAACTTCCCTATGACCAGTACCCTTTCCCAAAACATATTCTTTAGGCATTCTCTTTGTTGGGAATAAAATGCTTCAAGGTATTCCCACAGCTAGTTATGTTCATTCCCACTGCTAGAGTATTTTCCCACTGCTAGTGTTATGTATTCGCACTGCTAGAGAAAGGTTTCCACTGCTGAAGTTTTTCCACTGCTGTCTTAAGGATAAGGATTACTCAAAGTCAAATGCGTGTTATTGTTATATTTAGAATATATTTTTTGTATATCTCTTTTATTTAGGAGATACGGTTTAGGTCTTATCTTGTACAGGGCTCCTTGTGCTATAAAAGGAGTCCTTAGGTTAGAGTAGAAATATACATCTTCAATATACATTCTCTAATAGCTTTAAGGTTGTTTAAACCCTAGTACTGGTTGGGTACTCATATTATTACATCAATAATATTAAAGCTTTTTGTGTAACTCACTGTTCTATTCATTTCACTGTTCCATTTATTTCATTGTTATTCTTCTTGATCCGCATAACCTTTGGTAAAACATCTTAACAAAGTTTCTCTCATTGTTAGTTTGGATTTATCCAAGGTGACAATAACCTTACAAGGTAAGGTATTAGATCCAAGTTTGGGAACAACAAGTGGTATTAGAGCTTGTTGAGAAACTTTGATCAAAGATGTATAACACACTAATCTCATCACCAAATCACAAACAGAAATGGATCCATATAATCACTCAACTCCTACTTCTACAAAACTTCCAATTCTTGACACTGGAAAGTTTGAACAATAGAAGTTCAGAATCTAACAGTACCTATAACATGAACACTATGCTCTATGGGAAGTCATAGAGTTTGGTGACTCCTACAAAGCCCCTCCAGAAGAAACAGGCAAAGGTGTAACTGGTGAAGGTTCTGCAAAGAAGAAGGGAAGGACTGTGGCTATAACTGTTGAAGACATGCAGAAATGGAGAAATGATGTCAAGGCAAGAACTACTCTATTATTGGCTCTCCCTGATGAACATCAGTTGAGATTCAGCAAATATGATAATGCCAAAGAACTATGGGAAGCTATTTTGAAAACCTTTGGTGGAAATGAAGCCACCAAAAAGACAAAGAAGAATCAGTTGAAGCAGCAATATGGTAACTTTAAGGCTGAAGGATCAGAGACACTTAAACAAACCTTCAATAGGTTGCAGGCTATTGTAAGTCATCTTGAGTTCATGGATGTCCCAATTAAACAAGATGATTTAAACCAGAAGTTTTTGTCAAGTCTTGCACCAGAATGGCTAGTATACACCATAGTTTGGAGAAACAGGGATGATTTAATTAGGTTTTACTAAAAATAGAAAGTTACTAAAAATAGAAAGTTACAAAAAAATGGAAAGTAACCTTAATCATGAACAAGTAACTTATCCAAGTTTGGCCTTAAAAATAAGCCAACAAATGATCTTAATAAGGTCTGAAACTTAACAAGCTTATACAAGAGTTATAGTCTTGAAATAAGCCAAATAACTTGAGCTTATAACATTAAAAACCACAGAAAAAGGAGCTAAAGACTCCCTTTGCACCAGGGGAGATTAAAGCTTAAAACTATGGGGCTTATTTGACAGCTTGTTTAAAGCTGTCAAATAAGCTCAATTGAAAAGCTAACTAAAAAACAGATTAAGTCTCTAGCTTATGGATTGTTGCAACATGTTTTGAGCTTAAAAAGAAGTTTTACTTGCTGATTTTGATAAGGTAAAGGGTCCTTTTTTTGGGTTTTTTTTAAAACTGCCACCAAAAGGGCTTGGTGATTTTTGACTTATAAAGTCAAAAGAACAAAGCTTGTTTTGACAGCTTTTTTAGACACACAAAGCACACACTTTTTGATGCTCAAACTCAAAATCCAAGTGCTTAATTAAATAAGCACTTGGGGATTTCTTAAAATACTCACAGTTTTGAAAATGGATTTAAAAACTTTGAAAAACCATTTTGAACCTTTAAAACTTTTGAAAACAGTTTAAATGAGCTTAAAAGATTAAGCTAAAACTCACTAAGATACCTCAACCCATGGACAATATCATTTTGACCCGTTTTTAAGGTTCACCCAAACACACCCTTAATTTTTGAAAAAGGGTTTAAAAACTTATAAAAATTAACTTAAACTGAAAATTCTTGAGATTACTAATATACTAAGCTAATTAAGACAGTAAAGAGATAAAAAGCAAAGAAATTAAGCACTTTAAATGATACTTAAGCTAGGACAGTATTAACTATACTTGACAGTTTTAACTTAAAATTGCATACAATGAAATGATAAGTACTTAACAAGTATTCTTACACACTAATAAGCATAAAAAACAGAAATAAGCTAAAAATAAGCTGAGTTAGCTTATTGCTACAGTAAATAAGCCAAATTTGAAAGAAATTTACCTTTGATCCTTTTGTCAAAAAGATCCCTTGAAGACCTAAATAAGCTCTTATCCTACCCAGCTTATGATTAAGCATCTAAACTAAGATATAAACCCAATTAGCCTTCTCATGTTTGCTTACTCTTCATGCTTTTTGCAATCAACAGTTCACTTGCCTTTTTTTAAATTTTCTTTAAAGTCCTTTAAAAAAAATGAATGCAAAGTTATGTTCAAATTTAGAGATTAAAAAGCTTTGTTTAACAGCTAGAAACACTTTCAACACAAATTAAAATTTCAATTTCATCAAAGTGTCTTTCAAGTAACAAACTTTCTACTGAAATGACAAACTAAAACTAAAAAGCTACTAAACTTAAAACTTACTTAAAACTTTAAAAAAAACTACATGCTACAATGGCTGTTACAAAATGTTCTTAAATAGGGAAAAAAACGACTATGTCTTCTTTGTCTTCTTTCTACTTGTGCTTCTTTGAACACACATAAAAGGAGATGTGCTACTTGTGAGAGTGCAATGTCAAATGCATCCTGTCCCTTGATAATCCTTGGTCTCCAAGTCGACAGGTTTAAGCCCTTGATTGGGTTTTGTGTGGGTTTGGATTGCCAACATGGCACATTTGTAGCTGGGAAGGATAGTGGAGGAGGGGGGAAAGGATTGACCATGGGGGAATTGGGGTTACAGGGTAATAGGGAGGTAGTTAACCCGTGATTTTGTTTTTGGGGGGAAAAGCAATGGCGGGAAAACTTGTTATGAAAAAGAAAGGGACAGGGGCGAGTTTGTGGAAATGGCAAAAGTGGCCCCTCATGGTTATATGAGGCTTTGCAGCCACGGTCCTTGTGTGGTTATAACTTTTGGGGACTTGGCAAAACAAGTCCCCAAGAGTTATAACACTCTTTGCAAGAATCGTCCTTGGTGGTACAAGTTAGGAACTTTGGCAGCTTTGGCCCTTGTGGTATAGCTTTGCCGAATTGGCAGTTTAAGCCCTTGTCTTCATTTTTCTCTTTTCTCTTTTAAAATACAAGTTTAGGGATTTACAATTTCAGTCCCTAAACTTATATTTCTTTGACTTTTGGCCTCGGGGTTGACTTGGGTTGACTTTGACTTTGACCAGTTGACTTTTCTATTGACTTTTTGACTTGATTGACTTTTCGGCTTCGATTTGGCTTTGTCTTTCACAGTCTTTTCCATTCCGAGTCCGGTTTTGTCGTTTTGGCTTTGTTTTTTCGTCCTTTTCTTAGTTATCCGTTCCTGCACAATACAATTAGCAAAACAAGCATATATTTGGCATTTTAAGTCCGTTTTTGGTTATTTTAGCTCGTTTTTAAAGGTAAAAGGTATGTGTAATTAAGCACATACAAAATCCCCCATACTAAGTATTGTAGGTGTTTCCTCACGCAATGCTTATGAAGTAAGCATTTACGAAATAATAGAGTCCAATCCCCCTCTGACTAATAACTTTGAAAAGTAGCTAAGTGTTCGTCAAGGAAACTAAAGAATCAAAAGCTTCGATAAGTCCCGTTTTCACCATTTTTTTTATTTCATACACATAACTTTCCCTAATATTTTTGGATTTTCCTTTTTTCTTTCTCGACTTCCTGTTGACTTCCTTTATTATATCAACATTGGATCATAGAATGAGAAATGCCCATAGAATAATCTACGGATGTCCTGACGGATAATTATCGTCCGATTTTCACTAGATCCCAAACAAGCAATTAACACAAGATTATTATGTCATATAGTCTGACTGCTAAGGACACTCATACTTATGACTTGTGAACTTTTAACTCCCAACGAATGTATGGATTTAATGTGTGTACTCATTACCAACTCAACCATAGATCAATTATTTCATAGTCTTGATTCAAGATGATCATGACTCAAGCAACAACTTATTAGGACATAGTAACTTTGATTTTAAAGAACGAGATTTTAAATGATAGAAATTTTTGCAACATCTTCATCATTTTAATAGTACGATCTTAAGGTAGGAATGCGTTGCCTTAGTTTGAACACCTACTAGGCCTCGCTCCTTGTAGGATATCACAAACCATGACGGTGTTCTTAGTTTGAAAAACCCACCCCTGTTGCTAGCGGTAGCGGGTAATCCAACAACACCTTCTTCCTATTATGGCATATAGGATAAGTGTCTTAGGTTTGAAACCATCACCTAGTCCTTGCTTCCTGGTTGAGATATCACAAACACACAACATCCTTAGAAGTAAGATGTCTTGTTTGAACCCCCACTCGGGTATAGCGGTAGTGGGATATACGGACACATTTTTACTTGTTCCATAGAATAAATGTAATAGGTCATTGGCATAATTCAATATTCAGCATTTTTTCATTCAGACTTCATTCATGCTTCTTTGGATTTTATCTTCGAATTATTTAAGAAAAGAAAAATCTCGCTTTAAACATTTAAGTTACAAATTTGAAGCTTTTTTAAAAACATTGATTGACTTTGTTGATAGAATGAGCAGTATGATTATCGTGGATTAGAAGCTTAATGGAGAAAAGCACAGTTACTCATATAAGTTTTAGAAGAATCTTGCTCAGCACACAAACTTATATTTAACTCTATCACTTCTTGTTCTTCACCTTATTAAAATTCGAAGCAATCGAATTCGTGAAAGCTTAGCCTACAAGCGATAAGTTGAGGAACTAGCTAGGCTCACACACGCCGATCGAGTCAAAAATTATTCTCATTCTACCCATTAGGAAAGTCAAAACTGTGACAAAACACTTTTTTTTTTTTTGAAAATTTTTAAAATTTTTAAATTTTTTTTTTCTTTTTTTTATATTTTTAAAATTTTTCAATTTTTTTTGGTATTTTTGCAAAAATTTGGTGGTAAAACGGGATTGCGTATAAAAAGGTGCAGGTAAAATCAAAATCGAAGATCCAAATCCCCCTTACTAGAATAAAAACATCGTCCTCGATGTTTCAAAGGGTTCCTACGTAATTAAGGATCCGTTTATGAAGTGTGCAAAAGATAAATGTTAGTCGATTAGATTATGGGATACTGGATTCCCAATCTGAAGCTGAGGATGTGAAACTCTTGTGGATAATGAAAGCACGAGAGTCATTCAACAATCCAGGAAATCCTGGACATCAACACAAAGCAACAAAACATGGACAAAAACAGGTAGTGGAAAAATGAAAACTTTCTCACACAAAAACAAATTATTTATTACTTATATGATAAGCATGGGGTGCCTCCCACGAAGCGCCTTGTTTTTGTTAACCGAGTCACAAGCTCGACTCGACCCCGAATTCATTGGTCCATGGGGGAGCAAGTGGAAGACAAAATCTCCATCGGACTTTCATTCAAGTGTTTGGATAAAATTGATTTTCATGAAAGTTCCACTCCGATGAGATACATACCGGCATAAAAGAAGAATGATACATGAGATGCGGGATCAAATAATGGTATCTTCATTCCTGGTGGAGAGAAGATATGGAGGGACAACGGGATACGTGAGAAAAGCAAGAAAGATCCATACAACATAAGCGAAGAGAGAAGATTGGTCATCCTCAAGTGGTACATTCACATTAGTCGTAGAAGCATTCTTACGAATCAGAGGTCAATAGTAAGTCAAAATCTTCGGATCGGGCTCATCTTAAACTTGGAATATTTCAAGTTCCGGGTGAGGCATGATGTGACGTGAGTTCATCGGTGAACTCCTCAATGATTATCATCCTATCGGCAGGAGGAAACTGATCATTCGAAGATTCAAAGATAAACGAATTATATTGAGAAAAATCAGCATGAGTAGTGGTACTGCCACTACTCTTCTCTTTAAAATGATCGTTATCAACGTAAGAAAGCTTTATAATCAGGGAAAGAGATAACACAGATGAGTAGTGGACTGCCATACTAATCTCTTCTAGATTAAAGGAAAGTTTCAGATTCGGGAATAGATTTATCAAAGGTGTTAGTCTCCTCCAAGAAAAGATTAGGAAATGTGGAGGTAGACTTGATCACAACTTTGGAAGATGGAGTTGGATTATCTCTTAATGAATCGATCTTAGCAATAAGAAGATTGACATTCAACAATTTTTCACGAAGGATATCGTCTTTGAGTGTTCAACGAATACATCATCAAGCCTTCCAACTTCCGGCATCAACAATCTCCACCCACTCTAAAGCTGACGATTCAACATCGGGAGATTGATGCATCGACAATACTCGATATCCTCACCGTTAAGTAGAATAGTCATCACTCGAAGAATTATCATCAGTTGGGAAATTGAAACAATCTAGGTGTTCATTGAGAGAATTAAGAGGGGTGGTATTTTCACAAAGAGGCACATCACACATTGTGGTCGGGAATACCTCGGATCTATTGGGATTGGGGACAGGTCCTCAACACTAGACTTTGGAATTGTCGATTCCGTTGTGGAATAGTGTCAACGATGCTCGTCCCCCATACTTTAGAGAGTTATCGGGTTCTTCGATTTGGTTAAAACGGGGGTCGATTTGAATTGTTTGTCTTCGTCATCATCGTGCTAATGGAATCTTTCCAAGATCGATCTTTAACGCGTGTTCTTCGCGATTCGCTTTTCTTCTTCCTTTTTTTGTTTATATGGATTGACCAAAAAAAACAAAAAAAAAACCAATCAGTAAGGGTTGTATTTGTTCCATAAGCTTATTTGAGAATTACGGAAGGTCATTTTTGCGATTGAAGATTGGATGATTGACGGTATATTGCGGGGGTTGAGCTTGGTCAAAACCAAAAGAATTTAAATCATAGTAAGAATTTTGCTCATGATAATAGTCTTCATTCATTGGTTGACATTGGAAGGTTTCATGAGGACCCCCGCAATTTTCACAACAAAGATATTGTTGTGAAAACTCGGTGAAGTTTGTGGAAAAAATAAATCAAAGTTTTGATTGAAACATGGGCCTGATTGTAGACAAACGGGACTTGAGGTGGACAATCGTAACCGTAATGAGAATCGTTCCCACATAACTCACAAGAGTATGGCACGTGTTGGGATTGTGGAGGATGGTTTGCAACACTTGGAGAGTCGTTGGAAGAGTACGGAGTTGAAACATTGATTGGTGTTCCATTTCCAACTTTACAATAAAAACAAACTCCATTGTATTCATTACAACCACATTTTTGGCATGTACCAAGAAGACATTGTTGTTGTAAACTTTGCAAGTTTTGTAGGGGCTCATCAATGGTTTGATTTTTGCATGGTTCCGGATTAGAGATAATCGGAATTCTCGGAGGACAATTATAACCGTAATGAGCACCTTTCCCACAAGACTTACACGTGCATTGTCGACAAAAGATTCCATCTAACGAATCACCGCACTCGTGACAACAATGGTCAATGTGTGGAGGACTTGGTGAGGAATTTTCACCGGGTCTGATACAACGATTGGCTCGGATGAGCATTACAACGTTGGTTGGGTCGTGGAGGTCCCGGATGTGTCTTGGAAGTCTTTGAAAAATTCATTTTACCACACAGTTTGTAAACAAACCTTCCATAAATTCCTTTCGTAAAAGAGCACATCCTTGACCCATATGGACATCAACGGCGTTCCACACCATTGCACCTTAACAATTTCGAGGGGGTTTAGGAATAAGAATTTGTCTTCTAGACTCCCTTTGAACAACACAGTTGATGGGTACAAACTTCCACATTGACGAGCCATTCTTTAATCGCGTAAATTGATTCAAACGATAATCGAATGACTATAAGATTAAACGGGAAGATGGATAGAAATGATTAATTTGATACGAAGAAAAAGAAGATTATTTTTGGTTTTTCCATTAATTCACAATTTATTTTAACGGACAAATGATAAGACAACTTAAACCTAATAATCAGCAAGCTTCACGGTAGCTCTTCGAAAGAAAAACTTACAAAGGAGCGGAGGAGAGGGATAGCGCGAAGCTTATTTCTCCTTCGGGACGTAGTTCGTTGAAAACCCTCTTTATACCCTCTTAGAGTTTGTTAACTGTCAAAAGGTGAGCCGTAACCTCGCAGTGAACAAGCATGTTTTTAAATCTTTTGTTCGAGTTGCGGAACCCCAACAGTTCACGGAATTTATTATGATAATACCTAGTTGAAATATTTTATTTTGGTATTTTAACCAATTTGTGAATTTTTTTTCTTTTTTTATGGACAATGTTTTTATATTTTTTTTGTTTTGCTGGTTTTTTTTTTATCTGATAATTATACTAATAAAAGAAAATGAAAAATATTTTTGTATTTTTTATGTTTTTTATAAAAGAAAATATTCACAGATTCAAACACAGTTTGTCAAACGTAACGATAGTCGGTATCACAGCCTCCCCGGCAACGGCGCCAAAAATTGATTGGTGAGATTTACACTGTATATATAATATATAAAAATATAAAATATATATAAGTCTAAAAACAACAATCAATAAAACCGAGAAGTAGTATAGAGTGTTCCCGGGTCGTTTATCCCCAACGAGGCTGGACTGGAAAATCGATACAGTCGAAGATTTGTGTTTGAAGGAGAGAATTGAATTGGAAGTGTGGAAAAGTCAAATTAAACAATAACGAACAAAAACGTTTAAGAAAAACCTAGAAATTACGAAATTAAACTAGAAAACGAGAGCCCGAATCCCGAACAAAGGGGGAAAACCTAAAATCTTTAAAAATAACCCTACGAAGAAATTTTCACTTCTAAACTACTCTACGGGACAAATAACGAAGAATGAAAAAGACTAGACCGAAAACGGAGTTCGTTTGACCCAAAAACGAGTCAAAACAAAAAACGTACCCGGACCCGTTCTTTAAAAAAGGAAAAGTTGTAAAAATGACCCTACGAAAATTTTTGTATTTTTCCTACAAACTATATGACAAAAGAAAATTTTCTAAAAAAGCAAAATATTTTTTTGATAATTTTTGTATTTTTTATGAATTAATTAAACTTTTAACGAAATTAAATTATAAAAAATATTAAATGACTTCGAAAAATTCTGAAAAATTTACTAAAAATACTTTACACTATGATTATTCTACGAAAAATAAGAAACACAAGATTTGCTTAAAAATAAGCCCGTGAATAAGCTTATACAGCTTATTAGCTTAACAGCTCAAAAAGCCTATAAGTATTCAAGCCCTTGAGTCTTTAACGAAAAAGACCCAAGGGCGCAGCGGTATGAGTGTGTGTTATAAAGGGGATCGTATCGAGAGGTCACGGGTTCGAGTCTTGCTCACCCGGACCTCTTGTCTTTCCCCTTTTTTTTTCGAAAACTCAAAAAGGCAAAGTTGTTAAGCTCGTGGGGCTTAACAACTTTGTCTTCTACAACTTTTTACGAAAAGCTTTAAATAAGCTTAAAAATAAGCTTAAAGGTGGCAGTTTAGCTTAAAATGGCTTAAAGGCTAAATTTGCTAAGTCTTTTGGCCTCTTGTGGTCGAATAAGCTAAGCTAAGGACTAAATAAGCTAAAAGGATCTAAACTAATCTAAACAAGCTAAAAAGGCTAAGTGCTTAAACCTAATAAGCTGGGAAAAGCTTATGATGACAGAAACTTAAAAGCAAGAATGCAATAAGCTATTTAGACAAATAAGCTAGGAAAAAAGCTAAACAAGTTTATCAACTAACTAACTAATCTAAATAAGCTATTAAAAGCTAAAAAGAGCTTATAAAATAAGCTGACTAAGCCTAAAGGTAAATAAGCAATCCTACAACTAAGTTATGCTGAAACAGTCCAAAGGCAAGTTTTAAGCCTAAAATTAAGCCAACAAATGAGCTTTTTAAAAGCTGAAACTAAAGGGGCTTATACAAGAGGTTATAAGCTCTCTAAATAAGCCAAGAAGCTTGGGCTTTAGAACACAAAAAGACAGAGAAAAAGGGGCTTAAAATCTCCCCTTTGCACCAGGGGAGATTTAAGCTTAACTTAAGTGGCTTATTTGACAGCTTGTTAAAAGCTGTCAAATAAGCTCAAATTGAAAAGTAAACTGAAAACAGATTGAGTTTCCTAGCTTATGGACTTGTGCAACAAGTTTTGAGCTTTAAAAAAATCAGTTTTACTTGCTGAATTTGATAGGTGAAAAAGGTCTTTTGGGTTTTTTAAAACTGCCACCAAAAGGCTTGGTGATTTTTTTGACTTATAAAGTCAAAAGACCAAAGATGGTTTTGACAGCTCTTTAACACACACAAAACACATCTTTTTTGATACTTAAACTCAAAATCCCAAGTGCTTATGAAAATAAGCACTTGTGGCTTTTTTCAAAAATGACAGTTTGAAAAGTTGGTTTAGAAAATCTTTGGAAAACAATTTTAAAACCTTAAAACTTTTTGAAACAGCTTAAATGAGCTTAAAAGATTAAGCTAAAACTAACCAAAATACCTTAACCCATGCACACAACCATTTTGACCCGTTTCTAGAGTTATCCCAAACACACCCTTAATTTTTGAAATGGCCTTAAAAGCTTGTAAAAATTTACTTAAACTAAAATTTTTTAAACATCAACTCTACTTAAGCTATTTAAGACAGCAACAGGACTAAAAGTAAAGCAAATAAGCACTTAAATGAAGGCAATAAGCTAGGACAGTTTTAACTACTTGTGACAGTTTTAACTAAAAAAAATGAGACTAAAGCACTTAAAAAGCAAACTTAAGCATGAATTAACATTTATAAGCATAAAAAGATATAAATAAGCTGAAAAATAAGCTACATAAGCTGTGCTACAGTAATTAAGCAAAAATTTAAAGAAAAGTACCTTAAATCCTTTTCACAAAAAGGATTTTTGTGAAGCCTAATAAGCTCTAAATCCTACCCAGCTTATAATTAAGCTAAACTAAGCTATAAACCAATAAGCCTTCCATGTTAGCTTATTCCTCCAAGCTTTTTTAATCCAACAGTACCACTTGCTCCTTTTTGAATTTTTAAAAGTTCTGGTGAGAATCTTTGTGAGACAAATGATATAATTGCTTAAATGTGAGCTTAAGAGATCTTTAGAATACTTAGAACTTTAGAAAAACTTCAACTGAATTTTCATTAACTTTGAAACTGATTACAAGTACATAAAAAAAAACTTTAAACTTAAAAGACACTAAGAATTACTTGCAAACTAACTTAAAACTACACACTCTTTTTTTTTTAATTTTGATAAAAACAAGTTAGACAATGGCTTATATGTGAGAGCTTAAAGGTTTTTAAGAAAACAATTAAGGTTTAGAAGTTTCTTTGAACACACATAAAAGGAGTTGTTTAATTGTGAGAGTGCTAAGTCATACGTTATCCAGTCCATTGATTATCTCTTGGGGGCCAAAACTTTTGATCCGAGCCATTGGATTATCTTGGGGAGTTGTGGGATTGCCAGCTTGGCAGTTTAACAGCTGGGAAAGTTTATGGAGGGGGAGGGAATGGTTTGTCCATGGTGGAATTGGGTTGCAGGGTAAAAGAGTTGAGGTGAACCCGTGAGTGGGTTTTGGGTTTAGGGAATTGGCGGGAAAACATGTTATGAAAAGGTTGGGGATGACAGGGCATGGGTTTGGGAGTTGGCAAGGTTAGTCCATCATGGGACAGAGATACACTTTGCGTCCATCGGTACTTGTTTGTTATACTTTTGGGGACTTGGCAAAACAAGTCCCCAAGAGTTATTACACTCTTTGCAAGACTCGTCCTTGGTGTATATAAGTTAAGAGACTTGGCAGATTAGGCCCTCATAGTATAACTTTCCCATCTTGGCAGTTTTCCCCCTTGTCTTTCTTTTTCTCTTTTCTTCTTATAAATACAAGTTTAGGGTTTGGCAATTTTAACCCTCAAACTTATATTTCTTCACATGTTGACTTTTGGATTTGTCGGGGTTGACTTTGACTTTGACCAGTTGACATTTTTGTTGACTTTTTGACTTGATTGACTTTTCGGCTTCGATTTGGCTTTGTCTTTCACAGTCTTTTCCATTCTGAGTCCGGTTTTGTCGTTTTGGCTTTGTTTTTCGTCCTTTTCTTAGTTATCCGTTCCTGCACAATACAATTAGCAAAACAAGCGTATATTTGGCATTTTAAGTCCGTTTTTGGTTATTTTAGCTCGTTTTTAAAGGTAAAAGGTATGTGTAATTAAGCACATACCACTACGCTGCAACGATTAGGTATACTGCATAGGGAGTTGTAAAACTTCGTGTAGAAGTCCTAATATTTACTCCTGTCATAGTTCCTGCAGAATTTAGAAGTTAGATAGAGAAATGGAAATAATTACAAGAAATCAAATTAATACAAATTTTTAGCTCCCCGTTAACGGCGCCAAAAACTTGATGCGTATTTTATTTTAAAATATATTTTATTCATGTTTTAAATTTATAAAACTCGATTCACCTGACAAACGCACTAACGGGCAAAGAACCCGATCGTGAGTAGTGTAGAGATGATAAATCCTAGGTCGTCCCAAGAGCTAAGTGTTATTAGTTTTACTTTGAAAGTGTCACATTTTGAGAATGGTTTGAAGTTGATTTATGAAAATAACAGGAAAGTAGATTGCTAAAAGTAAAAGTAATAGAAGTAATCAGGGAGAGAAGCGTGCTAGCCTAACCATTTCATTACTACCATTATAACATGTTTTCCTGTGCAATGTTACATCATGATTTAATTAGTGGTTTCTAAAGTCGACAGACCTGCATAGATATCTTTAGTCTGTCCTATAATACCTGCGATCCCGAATCCCCCAAAAGTCATAAAGTTAGGGCAACTAAGTCATAGTGATTAATCCCAAGAACTAGTCTAATAACCTTTATAGATTATTAACCATCTCTGAAAGAGTTCCTGTGCTTTTTGAGTATATTAAGTGATAGAGGCGGTAACCTGTTTAGTTCCTACACTAGGGATAGAGTTTCAAACCTACCCTAGTAACCATGCTAATCCCATGTTCAATTGGTAATTTAATTACAGGATTAACATGATCTAAACCACCCGCAATACTACCAAAACCCAGGGTTACACGATAGTCAAAGGATATCCAACGAAACCATAATCTAACAGGAAACAAACATTATAACGATAGTAAATTCATGACTAGGCCAGCACTTGAAGTGCTTAGCCGCTCATAGCAACAACACAGCAAGAATTAATAAAGGTAATCTTGGATTAAAAACTCATAATTCTTACAGATGTGGTTTATGAACGATTAAATACAAAAGTGAGTTAAGTGTGACCTCCCTTGGACTTCTGGTGGAATTCTTCGAGGTATAGAAGCCTTGGTCGCTTCTTAGAGCTGTGATGGAATGGTTGATGTCGAATTATCTGAATGAGACCTCTATTTATAGATTTCGAATATGTTAAGGCGTAACCTTTTAGAGGTTTACGCCATAAACTGCTGACGCGTACTTTTCATCTTGCAAGCTTAAAATATGTTACAGTGTAATCAAGTGTCCATGTTATGCTGTAATGCTGACTCGAATGACTTAGCCTTTCATAATAATAATGTTACGGCGCAAACCTTGCATGTGGTTACGCCGTAATGTTGTTGGATAACGTGTCTTGCCTTGAATAGGTTATGGCGTAACACTATCGTAGGAGTTATACCGTAAAGTCTCATAAGAATATGTGTTTTCTTCATTTTTTGGTCCATTACCCGTGTTTCTTGTCTCATACTTGCATTTTACCTGAAAACAATAAAATAACCATAAAAGTATCAAATTCAAGTATTTATAAGATAATTGCAAGTATTTTCGTGGGAAAATTGACACTAAAAAGTATCACATATTTGATGTTATCACGTATAAATAATATATAAGTTATACTATAATATATCTTAAGGATTTTATAGCTTAAACGAACTCAAAAACGCTCGAAAAAACCATTTTATATTTCAAACAACACCCTATTTTTAGAAAAATACATGCAGGAACTTATTAATATTTTCAGAAAATAGTCTGACTTTAAAATGGCATATCTCCTTCGTTATAATGATTCACGGGTCCACCGAAAGCGAGGTTTCAATAGAAAATCATGATCTATAAGTGTTCTCCTTTAAATTTAACCCGACTTAGACTCGAATTGGGTCAAAAACACGTTTTTAGAAACTGGACAGATTTATATAAAAAAACAGTTTTGCCGGAAAAATTACTAAACTTCATTTAGCCATATCTCATTCGTTTTAAGTCCGATTTTTGCATTCTTTATATCTACGCGTTCGTATAAGTCTACTATCATGTTTTTAAGGCCTCGACTATCTAGGGCCAGATTTACTCTCCGAAAATCTAGGTACCAATTCTGGACAACTAACATTATAATTTCTATTATACCACTATTTTCACCCACAAATTGCAACTTCATACTAACCTAATCCATTCCACCAATTTTCATCACTTTTTATCAGAACAACAAATCTAACTAACCTAGTCCCTTTCACCAATTTATCAAGAATAAATATAAAATTAAGAACAAGAATAAAATACACAACTTTACTAGTTCAAGTTTATAATTAACCATTTTAACAACAAAGTAATTATTTCAACAAGTAATTTATAAAGTGACAAAAATAAGTAATTCATGTGTATGTTCATATTTTTATTATTCATTTTATAAGTTCTTTACAAATTTACATATATATGGTTTACTTGTTTCTTTTAGAAAGACTTTAAAAATACAAACTAGTGGTGATATATTTTTAATAAATGAGATGATATGAACAAAATGTATGAAATGAAATTATGTATGAATAGTGCATCTTAGTATGATGAGATGATGAGAATACTTGTATCAAACCCCAAATATTATTTGATTTTTAACCTAAAACCTTTAAGACTTCTTGGAAAATACTTGTAACTTATCAAAATAATTCTTCTTCTTGCACTTTCACTCTTGGCCAAAAATATAAAGAGAAAAAAGAGAGTTTGTGTGAGTTTTTCTAGTGATGAATGAAAGCTAGCTACATGGTTAGTTTATATAGGAAGCATTTAGGAAAGGTTGAATGGTAAATATGGAAACACATGTTTATGTAAACACATATAAGCAAAACTTGTTTTGGGTGTTTGTGTGCTTATAGTGGACGGCTAAAGGAGGCTCAAGGAGGGGGGATTTTTTTATGCAAATAGTGACTAGCACTATTAACATGTGATGTTTGATTAAAAGGGTAATTTTATGTTTAGAAGTAAGTAAACCTTTTTGTTTCATTACCACTAATATGAGCCAAAAATAATGGTGCTAAGAGGGGCATTTTATGTAGTTTTTGATATTATAAGGTGTAGTTATGTGTGTATGTAAAGATGGTAAAGTGTTGCTTAATTTTTATATATGCATGCATGCAAAACCATGCAATGTATTGTTTACGTAAAAATAATAAAATAAAATAGGTAGACTTATAAATTATATTCATAAAAGTCATATAATGCATATTTGACATAAACTTATATTTGTTTAATTCCAGTTTACGTTTAAAGTTGTTTTCAGTTTACGCGATTTAATTTAACGGTTTCATATAAAAGTAACAAGTAAGGTTTTAATATAAGTAGTTTTGAGTTTATTAACGTAAAAATGACCTGAAAAATGTGAGTTGTCACAAAAACGTATAAAAACATTAAAACGAAAGAAAACCTATGACAACGTATAAAGATGTACCAAAATTAATTGGCTAACTAGATATCTTTAATTATCGTTTTGACCCGCGCCCATTTGATCCGAATTTTAATTGCCCGTTTTGGCCTGTGCCCATTTTGGCTCGTGCCCGTTTTGCTCGGTGCCCATCTGGCGCGCTCGTTTTGCCACCTCTGTTCCCACGTCTAGCATTGTTGGTCGACTCCGCTAAAAGAACCATGGGAGTAGAGGAAAATGGGTCAATAGCCAAAGCTTGAGACTTAGCCTTCAACCTCATCTCTTTCGTTGTTATCACTGAACGTGCCGTGGTAAGGTTGGGAAAAGGTTCCCGATGAGAGATAATACCCGTAACATGATTAAATTTCTCACTTAAAACTTTTTTTGATGAAATGGTGAATTATATTACTAAGAGTTGAACTATACAATACAACCAGCATTCCTAGGATTTGGACATCTCCTAAACACCCAAGAAGGGGCTATATATCAATAAAAAATAGCTAGGAACAATACAACTTCAATGACTAGCCAACTGAAAAAAAACAGAGGATATCAAAATTTTAATTCACCAAAATTCACCAAGCTCTAAGGATATACTAGGAATGAGATTACGTTTCCCTTTCACAAGGTTACCAAGATAACCATTATGCAGCAGCATCCTTACAAATGGTATCATCAACATAACATTATCACTTAGAATTAGCTCCTCTCATTAGTACCACTAATATGAGCTCAACCACTATGTTGGTGTAACATTGACTAGGATCTCCTTTATGTTTTAATTATGACAAATAAAAATTCGCAAAACGTAAAATCACAAATGGTAGCTTAAATCCGCAAAACCGGATTTCATAATTTGGCGCGCTGGCCAGCGCGCCATATGCGAAATCCGTTTTGCGGATTTAACACTTGTCGGTTTTCCTCTTACCAACACATGTGGAAACTTCAATAAAGGTATGTACATGATATTTAAGCATTTGGAAACACTCCAAATGAGGTTTAGACTTAGAGAAGAGCACAAACAAATCCTCCTATTTTTCATAAAACGCCAACTCAAATCTTTTATCAAACGCCTCTAGCCAAGGCCGAAACATCTTTCTAAACCTAGTATGATCATACGTTCAACATACCAACAAACAAAAGTAATCATTTGACCTTAATCCGGACCTACGATGATCTTAATCATATAACGAGCATTACTCCCATTTTGGTCAAACCAAGTCAAAGGCCACTTTGCGTAAATGCATCCTTTCCTGTTATGGGATATGATGTACTTATGATACAAAGAACTTATCTTCTTTGCATCAAAATGATTAATGATCAAATCTATTGTTGCTTGGATTTACAATCGATCCTAATCATGTAACGGGGTTTGGCTCCCTTATTGGTCAAACTAAGTCAAAGGTCACTTTGCGTAAACGCATCCTTTCTTGTTATGGGATATGCTTTTCTTACGATGCAAAGCACTTAGCTTGTTTGCATCAAGATTATTAGTGATCAAATCCAATGTTGATTATCTTGGATTAAAGTCTAAATGACTAATTAAGTTTGTGGTATTTGGAAGTTAATTATACTTTGACTTTTCTTACTTTCTTACCCTTAAATGTTTTACAAACTCATTCCTTACATGTACAAGTCCTCACTTCTTCTATATACTCCTACAACCTATTTTATCTAATTACTTATTCAACCTTCTTAACCAACAAGTAATTTCACTCTAAACACATTCTTCCTAAACAATCACATATGTCTACTCTTCCCTTCTTAATGACAATGTGATTATTAACCTAAATCAATCCTTTGATTTCATCCTAAATCTTATTACCTTCATACTTATCTTTCTAAACACTCCTTAAACACAAACCACCTTCTTCACATACACCTTCACCAAATAAACCCCAAATCCTATCCTCTACAATATTCCCTTACACATTCTACTTATCTTGTACCTTTGTGTCTCCTTCATTCCCAACCATAATCTTTTATATCTTTTCAAAACATTCTCCGCCACATACTCACTATTACCTTCTTCTCCATACAATTTAAATTACACATACATACACTTCCTTATCTCAACCCTAGATCAAGCCATGTCAACAATCCAACTTCCTACACTCTTCACTTTTCCACCCTTGGATTGTTTCTCAAACTAGGACAACAAACACAACTAACACACTTTCTTCTCCACCCTTGATCAAGCCATCTAAACTCCCTCATTCTATTCTTAACCTTTGGATTGATGCCTCATCTTAAACAAACACACTTACCCTCACAAACACTCTCTTCTCACTCACATAACAAACACACACTCTTCTCTACCCTTAAATCTTGCCAAATTACCTATCCTACACACCTCTCTTCTTGACATCCTCACCATTCATTTTGAATGAGCTTGAGAGTCTCCTTTAAATCACATCATGTCACATCATGATAACTCATTGCCATCCCATTCTCTCTTATCCAACATGTGTGTTAATAGATTTGAAATTCAAATTTTAAATCCTTCCCCCTTTCTTACCATGTAAAGAATATTCCTTTGATGTCTAACTAGCTCTTTCAATCTTTAGTTGGATCTCAACTAGGCTAGTTACACATTTGAGGAATACCAAAAATGCCTCTTTCGATAATTCTTTTCTATCTTCACTTTATCGAATAAGCAAAATGCTTTTAATACTTCACAAACATTTTATCAAATGGCTATTTGAGTTGGTTGACCTTGAGCATAAGAATGATTGAAAGGTCATAGCTTAAAGTACAATTAGGGGTTTAACAAGAACGAGTATGTAAAATGCCAAAGTCCCAAAGAAAAACAACTTCGAGAATCTGGCGCGTTGGCCACGTGCTGACGCGTGAGCACGCGCCAGACTCGAATATTTTTTAACAATTTGAGTCTTTGGCCTATAAATACCCCCTTTTGGCCTTTGTATTCCTCGCATCTTGTAAACATTCTTTCCTCTCTTTTCTCTTCTCTAATCCTCTAAGTCTAAACATCAAGTGTTCTTAATCTTCTCTTCTATCATCTATTAAAGAACACACATCTCCACAAGAGAGCCACACAAGTACCTAATCCATACTTGTATGTGTCGTCGAGGGTCTTTGTTCTCACACCCTTTCTTTTAAATCGAGTCTCTAGGCTATGTTAGGACTTGGTTCACCAATCTATCTTTCATTTATCGAGTTGTAAGGGAAGCCTTGTATCCGCAGGATCAAGCCTAGATCATTGGGGATCTAGTTGGGGTTTGATAAGCTTCTAAGAGGAAGGCTTCTAGTATTATAGGTTAAGTCGAATAACGGGTTCTTAGGGGTGGATTCTGAGGGCGGAATACCGTAGGTAGTAATTATTTTGTGTGAGCGCCAAGCTTTGTTGGAAGTCGGTGGAGTTAAATTGTAATACGATTTATAGTCTACCATAAGGATTATACTAGGAATAGTATCGGTGTCATGGATTTGCAACTGGACGTACGGAAGGACTAAACCCCCCTTCCCAAACCAGTATATATCGTGGTGTCTCTTCTTCTCTCTATCTACTTATTGTTATCTTTGCAAAGTAGTATAGCACACCACTCAGCTCTTTCAAGACTTGAAGTTTTATAAACTTTAAAGAAGTTTCGAAAACTGTATTCACCCCCCCTATGGTTCTACACACTATAATCTCTATGGATATCAAAATATGTTAGACTACATTTTCTTTTTGAAATATTACTCTGATGTCCTTAGTACCTTCACCCACACCAAAGACTTAGAGCCACATTACAGTCAGGCATCATCTAACATATTAAGATCACATAAAGATTCTACCCATAAAACTGTGAGACAAAGATTTCAAATTTATGACAAATCAATGTAGTCTCATCTTCCATGTTTAACATTATTTGATACAAACTAAAATCCCTTCCTGCAGCCTTCAGTTTTCATATCAGACCACTAGTGCTTGAATTTGATTTCCCATTCCTCAGCCACATTCTTCACATCCATTGAGATCTTCACTTGCAAACTCTAAAGTTGGTATTTAATACCATTAATAATCACTTTTAATAAATTGTTCTCATCCATCTTCATGTCACTAAATAGTCTACTATTCCTTTCCTTCCAGATATTATAGATAGTACCAGCTAGACAAAATCTTCTTAGAACACTTTGAATGGAATTATTCCTTTACATGTCTCCTATTTCCTTGACTATATCATCCAAATCAGCAGCCGTAACCTTAATCGTCATTTTTGTTTGCATCTCCTTCCAAATCTTACTGGAATACTGACATTTGAAGAATAAGTGATTACTAGAATCACACATTATGTGCTAAAGGACATGATAACTGTCGACTACTCCATTTCATGATTCTGTCCAGAGTTGACAGCCTCTTCAAGATAGCCATCCATAGCATAAATGCTTGTCTAGGTAACATTGGCTAAACCACACCAATTTCGACCATCTAGTCTTAGCTTTCTTTTCTCTCATATGATTCCAATCACTTTTTACTGTAAATTTGTCCTCTTTGGCATTTAAATTTCTCCACTTACACTTATCCTTTTTCTGCCCATTTATGTGTGGAACAACAATAGAGTTAAGTGTAGGAAACTTTTTTTTAGGTAAAGGGTTTCCCCGGTAAATTTTATTACTCCAAAAAATAGTTAAGTACAAAGGATAAGGGAGAGTCCCACATCTCCGCCCATTACATAGGCAAAACTACTTCCTTAAAGGAAGGTACACAAAGTGACTAGACTACTAAAGAAACAATAATTACTATTTCTTCTTAGGTCCATGAACTTTGATATCCAAATTATCGAATATAGTTTGAATCTTGTCAGGAATATCCTGGCTTCATACATATCATCATCGTATGGGTCAAAATCATAGTCATCATTCTCATAAGTTTCCTTCCATTATTCCAGTAGACTATTAGTGCCATAGAAACCCTTATTGAAGCCAAAGAATTTGCCATATCATTATCAACTGATGCAACTTTATCCTCACTATCATGATCATCCAAAGAATCAACCTTTGCTAAAGGTTTACCCTCATCTTCCATAAGAGTAACCTTCCCCTTAATAATTAGTCTTTCCATTTCATCCACATGTGTAGGAAACTTTTTAATCCATTCCTAAGGCCATTTCTATTTCCATTGATCAATCATATCATCAATAGTGACTAAACTATCAGGTCTTGCATAACAAAGAGTTCTATATGATACAAACTTACTCAGATGACCAATATCATTCCATTGATCATTCCATATTAAAGTCCTTGTTCCATTGCCAATCTTATGAACTAAATGGGGTCTCAATTTATTTCATAGCTCTAATATAGCTCCCTAAGTGCAACTTTCATTGCATTCTTCTTAAATTTCCTATATACTTCTCTTCTTTAGTTTGACCACATTGACCCATTTAACCCACAAACTGTCTTTTTTGGCTACAATGTTCCAAATTTGCTTTACCAATAAAACTTCATTCTAAAGACCAATAGCTTTAAGCCCAAGCCCTCTTTCACTTTTAGAATAACATATAATTTTCCATGCAACTTTAGATTTTCCCTTTCCACTTCCACTTTGATTCCATAAGAAGCCTTTCAAAATCTTCTCAATTTCTCTAACACTAGTCTTTGGCAGAAGAAAAACAACAACCTACTAAGTATACATAGATGTAAGGACACCTAATTAATTGCAATCTTCCTGAATAGGACAATGATTTGTTCTTCCAATCCAATACCTTCTAATTTTATGCACTAGCTGCTTGCAATCATTAATTCCGAATTTCTTAGTAGCTAAAGGTACACCAAGGTATTTTACTGGATCTTTACCAACTTGAAAAGGTAAAATTTCCAAAATTTTATGTTTGTCTCCAATACTAACATTACTAAAGAAAATAGTACTTTTTTCATGTTAGGAATCAATCCAGAAATCTTGCTTAACTCTTTTAAAGTTTCTTTAATGATACTTACAGAATTGAGATCCCCGTGACTCAACACTAGAAGATCATGTGCAAATGATAAATGGGTGATTTAAAGCTCTTTACATCCCTTATGATACTTGAATTCTATATTCCTCTTTACTCCTCTGGCAATAACCAAAGAGAAAATCTCTATTGTTGGGGCTTAAAAGACTTCATGGATTCTTAGAAGTTACTACTGTTAGTATATATTAGTACTGCTAGTACTAATGTTACTACTGCTTATGTTTATTAGTGCTGCTGGTGAAAGGATTACAACTATTTAAAGACTTTCTACTGTCAAGAGGATAAAGACGAATTAAAGAGATAAAGATTGTTTGGAGAACAAGAATACTTGTGAAGATAAGTATTGAGATATTTATGTACAAGATATACATAATGTATTTATTTAAAAGATTACGTTTATGTTTAGAAAAGATTAAGATATCTTAGGAATGTATTGTAAGCCGACTAGGACTCCTTAGTCTATAAAAGGAGGCTCTAGGGCATTAGTTGAGATATAAGTTTTGCATATAAGTCTTCATAGTTGTCAAAGTCGATTAAGAAAAGCTTCAAGGTTGTAAACCCTAGTACTAAGTGAAGAGTACTCGTATTATTGATCTAATAATATTGGAGCGTTTGGTTATATCTTTGTTTGTTCAAGATTACTGTTTTATTCATAATACTTCTAGGTATTAAGGTGTAGATTCCGCATACACTTTAATATACATACAAAGTTTCTACAACAAGTTATTTTGGATTTATCCAAGGTAATTTAACCTTAGACAACCTAAGGAATCGATCTAGGTTTGGGATCAACAAGTGGTATCAGAGCTTTGCTTTGAGAAACTTTGATCTAGAAGACATGGAGTTTGAATCTACAAATAGTGGTACTACTGCAAAGCTTCCCATACTCAAATTGGGTGAGTATGAGATGTGGGTTATAAGGATTAAGCAGTACTTCCAGATCCAAGACTATGCACTCTGGGAAGTGATAGAAAATGGAGATTTATGGGTGTCAGTACCACAAACAACACAGGAGAATGATACATGAGTTACAAAGATGTCTATACCTGTAACTGCTGAAGAGAAGACAAATAAAAAGAATAATGTCAAGGCTAGGGGTTTGCTACTCATGAAACTTCCCAATGAACATCAACTTACATTCAGTCAGCATCAATATGCTAAATCAATGTTTGTTGCCATTGAAACAAGATTTAGAGGTAATGCAGCAACTAAGAAAACTCAGAAAACACTCTTGAAGTAATAGTATGAGAATTTTAGTGCAACAAGTGCAGAGTCTCTTGACTCTATCTTTAATAGGATTCAGAAGATAGTCAGTAGGCTTGCTATCTTGGGTGTGATCATTGCCCAAGAAGACTTAAACTCAAAATTTTTGAGCAGCTTACCACCTGAGTGGAACACTCATGTAGTTGTGTGGATGAATAAGCCTGAAGTTGAGACTATGAGCATAGATGATTTGTACAACAACTTCAAAATTGTTGAACAAAAGGTAAAGAAATCTGTTGGTGCAAGTAGTGGTGCTCAAAACTTAGCCTTCATGACTGCACCAAGCACTAGCAGTACCAATGATGCTAACACTGCTAGTCCACAAGTTAGTGTTGCTAGCACTAATGTTAATGCTGCTAGTCTACAAGTTTGTACTGCAAGTGTTAGTGGTAATACTGTGTATGATTTCATGGTTGAAAATCCTAACGGTTCTAATTTCCTACACCAGGACTTAGATCAAATTCATAAAGATGATTTGGAAGCAATGGATTTAAAGTGGCAGCTCTCTTTGCTAAGTGTGAGGGCAAAGAAGTATTATCAGAGGACAGGCAAGAAGATTTTCATTAATGCTAATGACACTGCTGTATATGATAAATCTAAGGTGGAGTGTTACAACTGTCATAAGTTGGAACACTTTGCCAGGGAGTATAGAGCACCAAGAAGCAAAGAAGGTCAGTTTAGAAATTAAGACAACACCAGGAAGCAAGGAAACAATGAAGACACATCTTTAAAGGCAATGTTGGCTATAGATGGTGTAGGTTTTGATTGGAGTGACATGGCAGAAGAACAAGTTCAAACAAACATGGCTCTAATGGCATTTTCAGACTTAGAGGTATACACTGATAAAACTTGCTTTAAAACATGTCTGAAAAACTATGAAACTCTTATGAAACAATGTGATGATTTGATTGTTAAGCTTAATCAAACTGAATTTATAATAGTTAATTATAAAAGAGGTCTAGCAACAATAGAAGCTCAACTAATCACATATAGGAAGAATGAGGTTCTTTTTAGTAAAGAAGATGTAGTTCTTAAAAGAGAAGTAGCTTGTAAAGACTATGAAATAAATGTGCTTAAAAGTGAGTTTGAAAAAGTTAAGCAAGAAAAAGATGGCATTGATTTTAAAATTGAGAAATTTGATAAGGCCTCAAAAGATTTAGATCAGTTGTTAGGAAGTCAGATAACTGACAAAAGTAAAAAGGGTTTGGGGTATAGTGCAGTTCCTCCACCTCATCATTTAATCTATAATAGACCTAAAAAGCTTGATCTGTCTTATTCTGGTCTTGATGAATTCAAAGAGCCTGAATTCAAAGGTTATGGTCCTGAGAATAGTAAGCAAGAGTCTAATGTTGTTTGTGATAAAGAATCAGATAACTCTAAGGAAAAATCTGATGAGTCTTTGGTAGAAGAACAAGTATCACAAGACAAAAGAAGCTTTGTTGAATCTTCACCTAATGTTGATAAAGAAACTGTTTTTCCTGTTAATAAAAAGATAAAGTTCTCAAAACCTAAAGATCATGAAAAACCAGTTAAAAAGTCAGTTAGGTATGCAGAAATGTATAGATCACAATCTCCTAAAAGGAATCAGAGGAATTGGAATGGACAGAATTCCAATCAACTAGGAAAAGATTTTGTGATGTATAACAAGGCTTGCTTTATATGTAGAAGTTTTAATCATTTGCAGATTAATTATGATAATCATCAAAGAAGAGGCGTAGTATTTAGAAATAACTACAATATGGTGGATGCCAAAACCACACACCCTAGTGTACTCAGGAATATGTCTCCAAAAGTAGTTTTGTTGAAAACTGGCCTCACACCACTTAATATTGTTAGGCCAGTTAATACTGCTCACCCCAAAACAGCAGTTCATAGTGCAAAATCAAAGACACGTTTTTCTAAACAAGCACAATCAACTGCTAAGAGACCCTTTTATAAGCAAACAACATTAACTAGAAGATCTGTACATGCATAAAAAAGATACTATTATACTGGAAGGCCTAAAGCAGTTAATACTGCTAGGTCATATAGAAGACAAGTTAATGTTGTTAGGGTAAAAAGGGTAAATGCTGTAAAGTCCTCAGCATATTGGGTTTGGAGACCTACCAAACCTAATGGTGCATCACTTGCTTTTAAAAGACACAACTACATTGATGCACGAGGCAGATCCAAGTCAGTAATGGCTTGAGTCCCTAAAGGAATCTAATTTCCTTATTTTTTATGTGCAGGGCAAGCCACAACATGATGATAAAGGATTTGTTGACAGTGGATGCTCAAGGCACATAACTAGGAACATAACTTATCTCTCATATTTTAAGGAATTTGATGGAGGTTATGTTGCATTTGGAGGAGGTGCATATGGTGGTAGAATTACTGGTAAAGGAACACTTAAAACCAATAGTCTTGATTTTGAAGATGTATACTTTGTCAATGAGTTAAAATTCAATCTTTTTAGTGTCTCACAGATGTGTGACAAAAAGAACCATGTCTTTTTTACTGACACTGAATGTCTTGTCTTATCTCCAAATTTTAAGTTGTCTGATGAAAATCAGATACTTCTTAAAATTCCTAGAAAGGACAATATGTATAGTTTTGATATGAAGAACATTGTTCCTAAAGAGAATTTTACTTGTCTTGTTGCAAAGGCTACATTAGATGAATCAATGCTCTGGCACAGAAGACTTTGTCACATTAATTTTAAAAACATAAATAAGCTTGTCCAGGATAATCTAGTAAGAGGATTGCCTACAAAACGTTTTGAAAAAGACCAAACCTGTGTTGCTTGTCTTAAAGGGAAGCAACACAGAGCTTCTTGTAAGTCCAAAGTTCTGAATCCCATTACTAAGCCTTTGTTTATGCTACATATGGATTTGTTTGGTCCAACCTTTGTAAGTAGCTTAATGCATAAGAAGTATTGCTTAGTAGTCACTGATGATTATAGTAGATTTACATGGGTTTTCTTTTTAACTGCTAAGGATGAAACCAATGAGATCCTTAAGAACTTTATCAAAGAAATAGAAAACCTAGTGGATAAGAAAGTGAAAATAATCAGAAGTGATAATGGAACAGAGTTTAAGAACAAAGTTTTGGATGATTTTTGTAGAGAAAAAGGTATTAAGAGAGAATATAGTGTAGCTAAGACTCCTCAGCATGGATGAAAGGATGTGTTATATCATAAGTATTTTCAAAAGAATCAAAAACGTCTAGGCATATCAAAAGAGGTTGGGACACCAAGATACCTCAGTCTAGTGGTCCCCCTGACAAAGGTTGGTGATGAGGCTGTCCATAAGGAGTTGGGTGACAGCATAAAAAGGGCTGCCACTACGGCTTCTAGCTAAGAAGCAGAGCAGGACAGTGGTAACATCAAATAAGACCTAATCCATGGCAACACTTAATGGATCAACTCCTTAGGGAATTGGTTCAGGTAGTGGTCCTAGGTGCCAAGATACCATATTGAGGGATGTGAATGCTCAAACTAGGTTTGAGATTACATCTAAACAGTCCAATGATCCACCTTTCTTAAGAGGTTACACACTTAGAAGTGGGGAGAACAGTATGAAACTATTAGAATTGATGGAACTTTGTACACAACTGTCATATAAAAACAGAAAGAGTGTTTTGGTAAGCCAAAAGAAATGAGAGATTAAGTGAGCTTAAAAATAGAAAGAGAGATGTGAGCATAAAAACAGAAAGAGAGCTTGTGTGAATCAAATTTAAAGATGAAAGTTGCTTTTTGGAATGAAATATGGGTGCTTGCTGGTGTCTTATTGTTAATGCTGCTCAGCTTCAACTTAATGCTGCTAAGCTTAAGTTAATGTTGTTAGGCTTAAATTAGTGATGCCCGTATTTGTTTATGCTGTTAAGCATAAGTTAATGCTGCTAGTTCAAATTACTGCTGCTGAGGGTGTTTTTATAAATACTTCGATTAAGGGTTTCACTTACTTCTTTATTCGATTTCCTACATTCAAACACTCTCTAACCATAAACCCTAATTTAATTTTCATCTTTGATCATCAAATTCATCATTATGTCAAGCCCTAAGTTTGCTGAAATGCACAATGTGGTCGCATTCTTGGAAAAACCTGTAGAAAGTGATAGGTTTGTAGAGATAATTGATTTCATGAAAGCAAGTTTTGTTCATTATGCTTTAACAGTCAATCCAATCATCTACACATCTTGTATTGAATAATTTTGGGCAACTACCAAGGTACAGACAGTTAACGGAGTGCATCAGTTACAAGCCCTAGTTGATAAAAAGAGGGTTATCGTTACGGAGTCAAGCATTTGGAGAGATCTTTACTTGGATGATGCAGAAGGTACTGATTGTTTGCCAACTGCTACTATTTTTGAAGAACTGACACGTATGGGGTATGAAAAGCCTTCTCAAAAGCTTACTTTTTATAAATCCTTTTTTCTCTCCACTATAGAAGTATTTCATTCACACTATTACACAATGTTTAAGTGCTAAATCCACTGCATGGAATGAGTTCAGTAGTTCAATGGCTTCTTTGATCATATGCTTGGCAACAAATCAGAAGTTTAATCTGTCTAAGTACATTTTTGATGCTATGGTGAAACACTTAGATGGAGGAGTCAAATTCTTGATGTATCCATGTTTTCTACAAGTTTTTATTAATCAAAATATGTCAACTCATAAGAAGATTTTTGGTAATCCCTTTCACACAAAGAAAGTTTTTGCTAATATGAAGAGAGATAGAAATGATTTTTTTGGGAGAATAACACCCTTATTTGATACTATGATGGTTCAATCTTATGAAGAAGTGGTGAGGATTCAGATCATCTAACTGTTTCCACTCAAATACCTATTATTGATCAACCATCTACATCCTCTAAACCCAAGAAGAAACAACCATCTAAGAAGACTTAGAAGGAAATGAAAAAAAGTAAATACCTTTGTAGCTATGGGTTCTGAGGTACAGGAAAGCAAAGAAAAGACAGTAGAAGGTAGTGAAGAAAAAGCTAAAGGCAGCAGAAAGAAGATTCTTGGAAGGAAAAGAGCAGGAAAAGAGAAACAACAAGAATCCTTAAAGAAACAAAGAATAGTAGAAGACAAAGAGTCAGATGAAGTTGATGAAGCTAGTAAAGATGATGAAGGAGGGTTAATGAAGTCATTTGGTTGATTAAAAAGGATGGATGATATATAGCAAATTGATGCTATACCACTTGTTACCAAACTACCAGTGATTATTGATTACAAGCTTAAAAAAGAAGGCATGCTGGTACATTACCAGTTGATAAAAGCAAATGGAAGTTCCAAGAAGATATCTCTTCAAATGATAGGATGACTTTACAAGGAATGACAGAGAAGATTAGAGCTCTTTGGAGGATAGTTAAGACAAAGTATAGTGTTAAAAAGGCATTGAAGATGAATTGAAAGAGTGTTATGGGGAGAATTTGAAGTCAGTTTGAACCAGACATAAGGAGTGATGTTATGGAGGAATTTTAAAAGGTTACAGGGTGACCATTTGGAAGTTGATTGATTCATCTGGAGTTCACTTTATAACGGTTGATAATCTCTCATTTTTATGTTTGGTTGAAAAAAGAGTTATACCCTTACACATTTAAAACCAATCGCCACAATTAGCTAAACAAGAAACAGTCAAACTGATAATCAAAATAAGATGTGCTATCAGCTGCTACAAGTTATGGTTTAAAGCAGAAAAAAAGGTCAATGAAAGGTTTGAATGCATCTTCCTGAGTATGATGAAGACTCTTTAAGAAGAAAACTTGAAGATTAAGGAGATGAACATTCAAGTTCTTTGGGGGACGGATTGTTGTGGACTTAAAAGAATTTAGGGATTCTTAGAATTATAATGCTCAAGGTATATAATGGAAATTTATAATGGCGTAAGTGTTAGTACTCGTTAGTTAATAATGTTACCATGATAGTTACTATTGTTAGTGTAATTTAGTACTGATAGCATAAAGTTTATTGCTGCGTTAGTTAAAGTTTTTAGATCTGCTTTGTGTTGATAGGACATAATATAGAAGCTAAGTGTAAGATGTTAAGATGCTAGTACAAGTCTACTACTATGTGTATATATTAGTATACTTGTTACTAATATTACTAACTGCTATATGTGTATTAGTACTCTGGGTGAAAAGATGATTACAACTGCTGATTACAACTGCTTAAAGACTTTCTACTGTCAAGAGGATAAAGATGAATTAAAGATTGTTTGAAGAACAAGAATACTTGTAAAGATAAGTATTGAGATATTTATGTACAAAATATACATAATGTAAATATTTAAAAGATTACGTTTATGTTTAGAAAAGATTATGATATCTTAGGAATGTATTGTAAGCCGACTAGGACTCCTTAAGGGTTATAAAAGGAGGCTCTAGGGCATTAGTTGGGATATCAGTTTTGCATATAAGTCTTCATAGTTTTCAAAGTGATTAAGAAAAGACTTGTTTCAACGTTGTAAACCCTTTTTCAGTACTAAGATGAAGAGTACTTGGTATTATTGCTGTCTATAATATTGGAGCGTTTGGTTATATCATTTGTTTGGTTTCCAAGATTACTTCGTTTGTTCATAATACTTTCTAGGTGATTAAGGTGTAGATTACGCATACCTTTAATTTATAACATACAAAGTTTCTACAATAAGTTATTTTGGATTTATCCAAGGTAATTTAACCTTAGACAACCTAAGGAATCGATCTAGGTTTGGGATCAACATTATGGTTATACAAAACCTTGAAGCTACGAATAGATTGACAGAACAATGAAAGATGTATATCAATCTCTATGCCCAAAGAAGGACTTATATTTTATACTTCAAGGAGTCTAACCTAGTTACAAAATTTTCCTAAGTTATCATGATCTTATAAACAAATAACTTATATGTATCTTTTACAAATATATCTCATACATATCATATAAACAATCTTTATCCTTTCAGCAGTTGTAATCCTTTATTAGTTGTAACTTTTATACCGGCATCATTAACTTTCATCACCAACAGTAGTAACTTTTGTACCAGCAGCACTAACTTAGCAGTTTTAAATCCTTTAAGCAGCATTATTTTTAATAAAAATAGTATTAACTCCAAACAGCATCAAGAAGCTTTTAATCCCAACATAAATTTTAAATAAGAAGAAACAATCTACACATACAAGATCTATTTGTTTTTGGAAACATGGAGTCAGTATATGCACCAATGGTTGCTACTACAAAACTTCCAGTGCTTAATCCAGGAAAATTTAAGCTTTGGAAAATGAGGATCGAACAATACTTCCTAATGACGAATTATGCTCTTTGGGAAGTAATAGTAGTATATGGTGACTGCACCTCCTACAAGTGAACTCTTGATGGTTGTTGAAGCAACATATCCCCCTATAACTGCAGAAGAGAAGTTAGCAAGGAAGAATGAGTTAAAGGCAAGAGGTACATTGTTGATGGCTCTTCCAAATGAAAATCAACTATTGTTTAACTCCTACAAAAATGCCAAGTCTCTGATGGAAGCTATAGAGAAGAGGTTTGGAGATAATAAGGAGTCAAAGAAAGTACAGAAGACACTTCTTAAACAGCAGTATGAGAATTTCAATGGAAATAGCTCAGAAGGACTTGATCAGATTTATGATAGGCTGCAAAAGCTTATCAGTCAGCTAGAAATTCATGGAGAAAATATTTATCAAGAAGATGTGAATCTAAAGTTATTAAGAAGTCTGCCATCTGAGTGGAAGACGCATACCTTAATTTGGAGGAACAAACTAGATTTAGAAACTCTAAGCATGGATGACTTGTACAACAATCTAAAGATTTATGAAGCTGAAGTCATGGGGTCATCTAGCACAAGCCAAAACACATAAAATGTAGCTTTTGTGTCTTCCAATATCAATGCAGCACACAAATGTGAAGCTGTTAAGACTAACTCATGGTGTTTCTGCTGATAACTTCAAGGCACATTGTTTCTAACTTATACTAAATGTTGAATAGTCTGAGTGATGCTTGGTGATCTACTCCTTCTTGGCTTGTCCGTCTAACTGTTCACAATTCAGTTAGACAATAAGATTAAAGAAAATTCGGATCCTGATGATTTTAGAGAACGATAGACTTGAAGTGTGCGAGAATAGAAATAATGACAATGAGAGAAAAGGAATGTGATTCCTCAAGAAGACATGAAGAATCCTATGGGTGTTAATGGGACTGATACCATGGGCTTTAACAAGACCAAAGTGGAATGCTATAATTGTCATAAAAAAGGCCACTTTGCAAGAGAATGTAGGGCACCCAGGAATCAAGACAGTAGAAAAAAGGAGATAACAAGAAGGATTGTGCCAGTTGAGGAAACTACTTCAAATGATTTAGTATCTTAGTGTGATGGCTTTGGCTATGATTAGAGTGACCAGGCTGAAGAAGGGAGTTACCAAATATGCCAATTTGGCCTATACCCAACCACTTTCCTTGGATAACAAGTTTACTGGAAAGGATAACTGTACGTGTTGATTTAAGGAATGTATTCTCAAGGAGGTTCACTTATTCTTTGTAAATGCCACACTCGTATGAATTAATCTTTGGCATATAAGCCTTGACATGTAAATTTTCAAAAACAATATCTAAACTGGAAAGGGAACATTGTAAGAGGTTTACCTTCAAGTATTTTTAAAATTAATCAAACTTGTATTTGCTTGTCAGAAGGGAAAGCAACACATAGCTTCTTGTAAGTCCAAAACTGTCAATTCAATCAGCCAACCATTACAAATGTTGCACATGGATTTATTTGGCCCAACATTTGTAAAGAGTTTAATGAAAAAGATGTACTCCCTAGTTGTCACAGATGATTTTAGTAGGTTTAGTTGGGTTTTCTTTTTAGCCACTAAGGATGAAACTTTTGAAATCCTTAAAATGTTAATAACATGCATAGAAAATCTAATAGACCTTAAGGTAAAAGTGATTAGATGTGAAAATGGGACTGAATTCAAGAATAGGGTCATGAATCAGTTATGTGAAATGAAGGGTATTAAGAGGGAATTTAGTGTTTCTAGGACTCCACAATGAAATGGAGTTGTAAAAAGGAAAAATAGGACACTAATATAGGCTGCTAGGACTATGCTAGCTGATTGAAAATTGCCGACAACTTTCTAGGCTAAAGCAGTCAATACTGCTTGTTATGTACAAAATAAGGTGTTAGTTATCAAGCCTCATAAAAAGACCCCTTATGAACTTTTTCTAGGTAGAAAACCTGCTTTAAATTTCATGAGACCATTTGGGTATCCTGTTACAATCCTTAATACCATAGATCACCTAGGTAAATTTGATAGAAATGCTAATGAAGGATTCTTTGTAGGATACTCTACCAATAGCAAAGCATTCAGAGTATTCAACAGTAGAACTAAGATAGTAGAAAAGAACCTGCATGTTATGTTTAGTGAGGATACACCTAATATTGCAGGAAGTAGACCAAATTGGGTTTTCGATATAGATGCACTAACAAATTCTATGAACTATAAGCCAGTTGTTGCAGGAAATCAATCTAATAGTAATGCAAGTACAAAAGCATGTGATAATGCAGGTAAAGCTAGAATGGAGACAATACCTGGCAAAGATTACATATTGCTACCATTATCCATTCAAGATCCACCATTATCTTCTAGTTCAAAGGATTCTCCTTATGCTGGATTCAAACCATTAGGGGAGGAGGAAAAGAAGGATGCTAAAGATCCAGGGAATGAAGATAGTGAGGTTCCAAGTACAAAAGAGCTAAAAGTTAATCAAGAAAAGGATGCTAGTGTTAACAACACTAACACTATTAATACTGTTAGTCTAACTGTTAATACTGCTGGCATAGAGGATAATGCTGTTGATGAAAATATAGTCTATGAATGTGATGATGATCCAAATATACCTGAATTGAAAGATATTATTTATTTAAATGATGATGAAGATGTTGGTGCAGAGGCTGACTTAAATAATTTGGATACACATATCCCTTTCAGTCCTATTCCAACTACCAGAATTCACAAAGATCATCCAGTTGAACAAATCATTGGAGACATATATTCAGCACCTTAAACCAGAAGGATGACAAAGAGTGTGACTGAACAATCTATGTTTAGTTCAGTGCAGAAGAGGACCAACCATAAAGACTTTCAAATTTGTCTGTTTTCATGTTTCTTATCACAAGAGGAGCCCAAGAAGGTAATTCAAGCATTAAAATATCCAAGCTGGATAGAAGCTATACAAGAGGAACTTCTACAGTTCAAGTTGCAACAGGTTTGGACCTTGGTAGATTTACCTAATAGAAAAAGGGCCATTAGTACTAAATAGGTGTACAAAAACAAGAAAGATGAAAAAGGCATTATGATTACGAATTAAGCAAGATTGGTTGCACAAGGATACACACAAGAGGAAGGAATTGATTATGATAAGGTTTTTGCTCCTGTTGCTAGAAATGAAGCAATTAGGCTATTCTTAGCTCATGCCTCATCTAAATACTTTGTGGTGTATCTGATGGATGTCAAGAGTGCTTC
>BQNB010066655.1:10525-28391 GCA_026074375.1 Tanacetum coccineum
TTAACCGATCAAAAAGTTTTAATAAAATCAAATTTCAAACAATTTTGAAATAGTTCTAATTGCAAAAAACTTCAAATTTAAATTTTTTCAAATTTCATTAATTTAAAATTATAAATATTTTCAAAAATATAAAAAGTTCAAAATTTCAAAAAGTTTAAAAAATAGTTCAAAATATAAAAATTTTAAATTTTAAAACTTTTAAAAACTTCAAAACGTTTTAAATTTCAAAATTCAAAAGTTTCACACTTTCAAAATACGTATGTCTTAATATCAAAGACTTGATAATTTATGTAACTTACAAACTTAGAGAAGACTATTCAAATTACTCATAATGATTACAATGAATATACTTAATTTCAAAGATTATATAAAGAGTTTGCTACATAGAGATGAAGAGACATTATTAACTACTTAATTATGTTGATTTATACATGAATATGTATACGATTATTTCACTTGAAATTGTATAAATTTCATTATGTACAAATTTCATTATCATTATTTCACTTGGAAGTGTATACTTTACAAAGCTATGGTTACAAACAATGAAGCCTCCACATTTAATATGAGGACTCATGCCAAAAGTTTTAACATTTACCAATTATCTAGATTATTTACCAACAATTTAACAACTAACTTTATTAACTTATAACAACAAACAAAGGCTATCACGAAGTTACATAAACATTACGAAGTATAAGAAATTTACACGTTCACACAGTAAACTATATTTCAAAGTTTAAACAATGAACTTTGTAACAATTATTAATAGTAACTTTAGAAGTAAAGCTAACGTATTCCGACAACAGAATCGACGGCAACGAGTTTCTCAGCGGCGGCAGTTGCTTTTTACCGGCAGGTCAACAGCGGAAAGTGGTGGCTCTGACATAAAAACGCATAAAAAAAATACAAAAATCCAGATCTACAAATAAAATCAGTAAATGTATAAAAGGAAAACTTTAAAACTTAATAAATAGTAACAGATCTATTAGAAAACTTCACAAATGCCTTAAAACATATAAACCTTTTTAGTTGTTGGAGGAGTGATTTTCTGTGGTGAAGTTCGGCGGCAATCTTTTTCCGGCGAGAAAACAACGACGTCAACGGCGGTGGCTAGCGACGGCTGTAAAAGAACAATTTTTTTTATAAAATCCTAGATCTATAATAAAATGCTTAGATCTACAAAGAAAAACCTTCAAAACGCTCAAAACTTACCTCAAAACTTGCAAGTGTATAGTGTGATGGTGAGGTCCGACGGTTATGTAGTACGACGATTGTGTAGTATGACGGTTGTTTGGTCCGATGGTGGTGAGGTCGGACGATGGAGAGACGTATTGTGTTTTGTTTTGTGAGGTGAAAAAGAAAAGTGAAAGTAAATGCGTTTTATAGATGAAACTTATTAGGTCATTATTATGCTAAACTTATTGTTGCAACTTTTCAACTTCGTCTTCCATCTATTTAATTTTGTCAACCGAAAATTTATGAGTATCTCCACATTCATTTTTGTATACCAATATAAGCTTGGGGTACTCCTTGATGGACTTAAATTCGGTTTTTGTGTACATCAACCTAAGCTTGGGGTACTCCTCTTGAAGCCTCAAATTTAATGAGGAGAACCCAATATTATAATATAATAGATAATAGGCTCACAAAAATAATATTTTTTTACATCATCACATATGTCAAAAGTTGCCAACATAAAACACAAGCTACCGAAGGATCAGGGTCCAGTTCGAGCAAACGATGAGGAGGAACAACACCCTGGAGCCAGTGACGGAACTAGGAAAATCAAGGCTGTCAAGATCGCGATCCCACTTGGGATCGTTTTTGTCTTTGCAGGATCGTTTTTAATAATTATCATATGATTTCTTCATATACTTTCACTCACGTCTTAATTCCACTGCAAGTAGACACTGAAACATGACAAATTGCTTTTTGAGCCTTATCCTTTGCATCATTTGGATGCATTATATATCACTTCAAATATAATATGTAGAGTTAATCACAGTGAAGTAAAGCCAATTAAAGTTATTAAAATATTGAATTGTTGAACACTTTAAGTTATACTATATCAAACTATCAACTATCATGGCACTTGTAATTGTAAGTTTGTAACAAAATTACAATGACACTAGTTTTACTAATTAAAAGGTTCATGTCAAAACTATGAAAACTTGAAAAGGTTTACATCTAAAAGATCAAGATAAAAGAATATATGGTTCGATTAATTAGAACATGAGAAGATCAGAAGAAGACCAATAGTTTTCATCTTGAAATTGTGATTTAGGAAAGTAGATACTTAGGTTTAGTATGATTAGAAAATGAACCGTAAATGTTCAGTTGGTATTTTTATTTTGTTAATTTGTTGGGCCTAAGCAAATAATGGGCTAAAAACTAGTGAAACATAAGATAGATTATTAGCATAGTAAACTCGTATCGGCACTCGATCTTACGAGTTTGCGTCTAGTTTTACGATCCCACCTCATATGCGATCCTACCACGAGACTACACTATTTTAGCTGGTTTGACAGCCTTGAGGAAAATAGCTTGTGGGGGGCAAATTTTTTAACAATAGCAACAAAATGCGGAAGAAAAAACTAGAATCGAAATGATAAATCGAGTATTGTTACTTAGAGATGAAGGATTTATAACGTTTTAAAGTGTTAATTGTTGGGTTTTAGTATGTGAGTAGCGGGCAATTTGAGTTTTGAGTGAGGGCATTTTCGAAAAACGGTCAAAATTAAAAAAACACTAAATTCTCAACTTTTTTCGACGAGCCATGGGGGGCACCGGCTACTATGGATACGTCCCTGTCTGGAGGGATCATCTTCTTTAGATCAACAAATGAAAGTTCAGAGTTGGCAGCAATGCTTTTCGAATAGGCCCACTTCGTCCTACTAAAATCTTTCCATCCTCAACCAACTCCTCCTCATCCTCCTTAGGCCCAACCCTCACTTTAAAATCGACATAAGTAATGAGGAGGTTAGGGCACTTGATTCTCAAAGCATTCACAAGTTTCAAAACCCCAAGATCCCTAGCAACCCGTTGAACTTTCCCAAAAGCAATGGAAAAATCGGTAGATTTGAAGAGGCGACGAAGAAAAATAGGCATGAACTTAATTACGGCCTTCTTCTCCTTTTCCAACTGAGTCTCCTTCACCCGCGATATCTTAGCAGCCTCCATAGCCCGAGCCAACTTAGACTGCACTCTAACTACCTTCTCTTTTTCTTTAGTTAACCGCCCTCTCAGGCGACCAATTCCTCTTTCACAATGGACCTTCAAGCCATCTTTACAAGCCTTTGCTTGAGCAACTAGTTGTTCCCTGGCTAACACAAACCGGTTCAGTTGTTCTTGCATTCAGTGAACCTGCTGAGAATTTCGGAAGTTTTCATAAGTCAAGGAGGCTTTTTTTTCCAAGTCGACTTTTCAGCTTTCAGCTTTTGCCTCAACTCAATTGACATATTCTCAATACTCTCCATCGTAGCCTGAGATAAATGAGTTTTCCCTAAAGCTGACTCAGCCACTTTGATATGTTCAAGTAGGCAATGATACTCTAAGATAAAATTGGTAATGCTCTGATCCATCACTTGATGACTCACCGCGAACAACGTATCCCCATGTTCAAAACTCCCGGCTGAAGGAATGATATTGTATGTATGTCCGTGAAAAACTTTTGTATAATGCAATGTTTAAAAACGGTTATAGTCCAAGTAAAACATTTGACTTGGTTCTCTATAACCTTGGCTCTAGATACCAATCTGTAACACTCCCAAATTGGGTCGCAGCGGAATAAGGGTCCGGGAGTGTTACTTCATAGATCAATAGCACAAGATATGAGAGAACGACCTCTAATGAGTCGTTTGAAAATGATACATTGGATTTAATGAAATTGTTTGTTACAAAAGCTCAAAGCTTAACTTGTTCATCCTTGTAAATGTAAAGATTTTAATACATAACAAATATTTCCCAAATGTAATGCACACAAATCTTTATGCAATATGACTCTCAAAATGATGACATCCAATGTATCCTTGCCCTTGTACCATATTGACCTGATAAAAACATGCTTTAAAACGTCAACATAAAGTTGGTGAATTCACAGGTTTAAGTAATGTATAAAGTAGGACCACAAGATTTTAAGTGTGCAATAATATAATACATACAATATCACAAAAGTAATTATGAATGCACTAAGCTCAAATAGAACATGTTCTTGCATTCCAATATGTTTTAAACATCATTTCATCATGTGTACATATTTATTCGATTGTGTATATGCTTGTCTTTATTTTATAACTTTATAAAATAACTCCTAAGTGGTGATTAACAATATAACAATATGAATGTAAATAAGTGAAGTAATTAAATAAAAGTGTAGAGATTGTAATGGACCTTATGAATGAATGAAGAAGTGAAACCTAAATCAAACCCTAGTTTCTTCAACCCGAAATCCTTTTTATAAACCCTTGATTAAACAAAACCCTAGCTTTGAAATACCTTTGAAATACCTTATATAATAACCCTAACAATACTTGTATTCTTGGTAAAACGGAAACTACAAATCTTTCTTGTTTATAAACTTGAGCCGTGAGTTTGATAAGAGAACAAGAGATAAATTTGTTTGATTATTTGCTAGTTGTAAGTGTGTGTTTAAGTCTTACATTAGTCTTCCTTTTATACTAAAAGTAATTATCAAAACCATGTGTTTAGGAGGTGGTTTAAGGACATGTTGTAAGACCTCTCCTTCTCCCTAGGATGGGGGAACGGTTAGAAACCAAGGAAGGACACAAGGATTAGACAATTTATGGAAAAATAGGTTTTAAGGTTTATATGATGGGTAATAACTAGAATGAAGTGACATTAGTGGAGGGTTTGTGATTTATTCTTGTTTCATTACTAGTAGAACCGGTCATATGGGGTTTATAAGTGTAGAATGATTATTTTTTTGGGTATTGGGTATAAAAGTGGGTATTTATTGAAGTATAGATAGATATTGGTGCTTCCGTGTATGCATAAATGTATTTTATCGCGAAACGTAAACATTTTACGTAACCAATAAAAATAAAAAGTGAAAAGTTATAAATTATCTTGTAATAATTATATAACACTTGCTTGACATAAACTTTTATTTTTTTGATATCCGTTTACGTTGAATGTTGATTTTTAGTTTACGCGATTTAACTAAACGATAAAAATTAAAAGTAAACGCGCAAAAGTCTAAAAATAAATAATGGAAAGTATTGAGTCTTAAAATGACCTGAAATAACGGATTGTTACAGTCTTCCCCCGTTAAAGGAGCCTTGTCCGCAAGGCTCAAGACGCGGCACTTGTCGAGGGTGCGATTTTCGTGAAGAGACGCGGATACTTCTTTCGAAATTGATCTTCACGTTCCCATGTTAACTCAGGACCTCTCCTGGAGTTCCATCGAACCTTGATGATTGGAATATGGCTTTGCTTCAACCTTTTGACTTCACGATCCATGATTTCCACTGGTTCTTCAACGAAGTGAAGTTTATCATCAATATGTCTTTCATCCAACGGCTCATCGGATAAAAATTTCTGTAAATTAGATACGTAAAACGTGCTATGAACCCTGCTTAAATGTTGAGGAAGTTCGAGTCTGTAAGCAACGGTTCCTACTTTTGGTAACACCTTGAAAGGGACAATATACATCGGGTTTAACTTCCCCCGTTTGCCAAAACGGATAACCCATTTCCAAGGTGATACCTTCAACATGACCTTGTCACCAACTTGAAATTCTAAAGGCTTACGCCTCGCATCGGCGTAACTCTTCTGTTGATCACGAGCGGCTTGAATTCCGCCTTTGATTTGAATGATCTTTTCGGTTGTCTCGTGAATAATTTCTGGACCGGTGAGCTGAACATCTTCGACCTCGACCCGGCAAACAGGTGATCGACACTTACGACCATAAAGTGCCTCAAATGGTGCAGCTTTAATGCTTGTATGATAACTATTGTTGTTTAAGAATTCAATTAGCGGTAAGTGTCTATCCCAACCATTTCCAAAGTCTATCACGCAAGCGCGTAACATATCTTCCAGTGTCTGAATGGTTCTTTCGCTTTGTCCATCGGTCTGCGGATGGTAAGCAGTACTCATGTCCAAACGAGTACCCAAAGCCTTCTGGAATGGTCTCTAGAAATTTAACGTAAATCTACTGTTACAGTCACAAATGATTGAGACTGGTATTTCATGTCTCATGACTACTTCTTTCATGTACAGTCTTGTCAATCTCTCCATTGGGTCATTTCCCCTCATCGACAAAAAGTGTGCAGACTTAGTAAGACGGTCTACAATCACCCAAATGGTATCATAACCACTTGACGTCTTAGGGAGCTTGGTGATAAAATCCATGGTGATATTATCCCACTTTCACTGAGGAATCTCAGGTTGCACCAACAAACCAGATTGTTTTTGGTGTTCGGATTTGACCTTCAAGCATGTCAAACACTTGCTAACATGGGTGGCAATATCGGCTTTCATGTTGGGCCACCAATACAATTTCTTCATGATTTGGTACATCTTGTCGGAACTTGGATGAACAAAATATTTTGATTTGTGGGACTCATGCATAATCAAAGTCCTTAGGTCACCATAACATGGCAACCAACTCCTGTTCTTCAAACATAGTGTTCCGTCAGCACGCGGTTCTAACTTCTCTTTCCTGATCATACCCCCCACATCTTTAGCCTCGAAGTTTTCTGGTTTCCTTGCCTCAGTCTGAGCGTTTAAAATCTACTTGGGAAGATCCAAACCAATAGTCATAACTAAGGCTCGAACCCGTAATGGCTTAATTCGTTCTTTTCTGCTTAAAGCGTCAGCCACTACATTTGCTTTTCTCGGGTGATAACAAATTTCATAATCATAATCACTAAGTAATTACAACCAACGACGTTGCCTCATGTTCAACTCCTTCTGATCAAGGATATGTTGAAAACTTTTGTGATCAGTGAACACAGTACACTTTGTTCCGTACAAATAGTGCCTCCAAATCTTTAAGGTGAACACTACTGCTCCTAACTCCAAATCATGAGTCGTGTAATTCTTCTCATAAATTTTTAGTTGTCGTGATGCATTAACAATTACCTTCTCATTTTGCATTAAGACAACACCTAATCCTTTATGCGAAGCATCACAATAAACAATAAAGTTCTCAGCTCCTTCAGGTAAAGCCAGAATAGGTGCACTACATAGTTTCTGCTTCAATAACTTAAAATCGGCTTCTTGTTTGTCACCCCAATCGAACTTGACCTTCTTCTGGGTTAGCTTGGTCATTAATTTGGTGATCTTTGAAAATCCTTCAATGAATCTTTGATAGTAACCAACAAGACCTAAAAATAACGGATCTTTGTTGGAGTCTTAGGAGATGCCCAATCTTTAATAGACTCGATCTTGGCGGGATCCACGTGAATTCCCTTATTGTCAATCACGTGACCGAGGAACTGTACTTTGGGAATCCAAAATTCACACTTAGAAAATTTGGCATACAACTCATCTTTCTTAAGCAACTCTCAGATTAACTTAAGATGCTCTTCATGCTCTTGCTTGTTCTTTGAGTAGATCAGAATATCGTCAATAAAGACAATGACAAATTTATCCAGGTATGGCTTGCACACCCGATTCATAAGATCCATAAATACAGCCTGTGCGTTCGTAAAACCAAATGACATAACTTGAAATTTATAATTGCCGTAACGAGTTCTGAATGCGATCTTCCGGATGTCTTCTTCACAAACTCTCAGTTGATGATAACCCGACCTCAGGTCGATCTTCGAGTAGACACTCGACCCTTAAAGTTGATTGAATAAATCGTCAATCCCTGGAAGCGAATAACGATTCTTCACCGTTAGCTTATTAATTCCCGGTAATCAATGCACATCCGGAATGATCCATCCTTCTTCTTGACAAACAAGACCGGAGCTCCCCAAGGTGAGGAACTGGGTCTTATAAAGCCTTTGTCGGAAAGTTCCTGCAGTTGATCCGAAAATTCTTTCATCTCGGACGGAGCTAGGAGCTAATCGATAAGGCGCCCGTGCTACAGGTGCAGCACCAGGTACCAAATCAATTTGAAATTCCACTTGTTGTGTTGGTGGAATACCCGGCAAGTCCTCGGGAAATACTTCAGGAAAGTCTCGAACAATTGGTACGTCTTCAAGTCGTTTCTCCTCCGACTTGTCTTCAGCCTTCTTTGCGGTAATATGTGACAAAAAGACTTGACATCCTTTTAGCAAATACTTCTGAGTCTTGGTGCATGAGATGATGTTTAATCAAGACTCGTTTCCGTTGTTGCTTCCGTCACCACGAACAATTAAGATTTCATTCCCAAAGGGAATACGAACGATCTTCTCATCATAAACGACCACGGCATGATACTTCGACAACCAATCCATGCCAATTATGATGTCAAAACTACCAAGTTCTACGGGCATTAAGTCGATGTTAAATGGATAATTTAAGAAGTTTAAAGTGCAACCCCGTATGATAGTATTAACTCCAATTATTTTTCTGTCTGCTAGTTCGACGTCATAATCATGGTCTAGTATAGTTGGGACGATGTCAATTAGAGAACTAAATGCAGTAGACATAAAACTCCTATCAGCACCATTATCAAATAGGATAGAAGCATAGCGGTTGTTTAGGAGGAACGTACCCGTGACAACATTGGAGTCTGGGTTTTTCCCTGCATTTCCCACTGCATAAGCCCTTGCTATTGCCCCACCGTTTCTAGCTTGATTTCCATGGTTCTTGTTTTTCAACTTAGGGCAATCCTTATTGTAATGCCCCTGAACTCCACACTCAAAGTAAGTGACAACCCTCTTAATCGCCCTGGGGGCTCCCTGGTTGTTAGCAGTAGCAGTTGAACCTCTACAGTCACGGTCCAGATGGCCAACTTTCTTGCAGTTGTTGCATCTAGGATCACACTGCCCATTGTGATGGTAGTTGCATTTTGTGCATAGAGGTAAAGATCCACCATACTCTTTCTTCTCACCAGGCCCAACAGTGTAGGCCCTTGCTACATTCTGCCTTTTGTAAGGCTGTTGTTGAGTCTGATTGTTCCTTGAGTTGTCATCAAACTTTCTTTTGTTCTCGGATTGACGGTCTACAAAGATACGGATCTTTTGATCACACTGCCTTATTTTTGGCTTAGATGCCATCACACTGCCTTGGATCATGTCGGGAAGTCCACCGACATACTTCTCAACCTCATCAGATTCTTCGGGAAACATTCTCCCACACATCAGTGCCAACTCTTGGAAACGTTGGGTATAGCTCACAACATCAGTACCCTTGACCTTTAGATTTCATATTTAAATTTCCAACTTCTTGAGTTCACTTCTTAGACAGTACTTGTCAGTCATCATCTTTCTTAGTATTTTCCAAGTCATTCCATATGCAACATCATGACCAACAGTCTTGACGTGGAAATTCCACCATGTTAGAGCACTGCCAAGAAGAGTACATGTAGCAAAGTTGATTTGGCACGCAATGATGCAGTTGCTAATGTGGAATACAAATTCCATCTTCTCAAACCACTGAGTCAAACCAACGAATCCTTCAATACCCTTGAAATTAAGGGGTTGGCATTTCAGGAAGTCACTGTAGGTGCACTCATGAGTAGCGCGCTCTGTCCTTCTGACACTTCCAGAATCATGGCTATCATCGCCATTTCCACTACTTCTATGTGCTTCATACTCAGCCAAAGCATCAGCAACGCCTTGGGCTATTAGTGCCTTAACGGCGGCATCCGTCATAGGTGTGGTGGTTGTTTTCTTTGGCGGCATTTTCTTCAAAATTACAAGAAAATATAATACACGTTAGATTTCATACAATTATAAACGCGACATGACATATGCATAATATGTAAAATGAGATCACAACGCACAATGAAATATACAACCGAAGTGAGATCAACAATGACATAAATAAATCGACATTCATCCATAACAATATCGATAACATACATGATAGTTTTGATTACAAAATGACTAGTACATATGGGATACAAAATGAAAATACGGTCCTAAAGCCATGCTAGCTGGGAGTTACCCATAATACTTAGCATGCTATACAAAATAGCTAAATGATGACAAAAGATCCCTACAGCCTACTAGCTGGGAGTTACCCATAAAACTTAGCAGGCTATACAAGATAGCTAACAATGATACAATCAGTATTCTAAAAGGCGCGCCTTTGCGGTGCCAAGGCGTCGCTAAGGCGTGAGGCGTGGCATCCACGTTACGAAATGGACCAAGGCGTCAACTCTGGGCATGACATGAGATAAGGCATGAAAAGGTGTGATAAGGTGCGCTAAGGCGTGAGGCTTGACGAGCCTTTTAGATTCAACTCCGATAATTTTTTTTTCAAAATGAAGAACATTACATGTAAGGATAGTTTCTTAACTTTATTCATGTCACACCCCCAGACGGGCCCTGGGCGGAATACGTGTCCGGAGGCGTGACGTTAACTGAATATCTCAAGTACAAAGCATAAAGAACGACCTCGAATGGTACGTTTTAAAAATAAACACCGTTGCATACATTTTTAATAATAATAAGTTTACATCAATCAAATTTAAAAGATTCAAAAGTTAGAATGTGAAAGCTTTAATAAGTTCAACAACGGTATTTAAGATAACATAGATGAAATCTAAAAACTAGTTCGGGCAATTAGACTTCATATTGATCAAGCAACAACTTCCAAGCTAAGCACCTGTGAAAAACATGCTTAAAACGGTCAACATAAAGCTGAGTGAATTCATAGGTTTAATTTGATATAATAGTGGACCACAAGATTTTACAGGCATGCGACAATTATAAAAAATACAACTTCACATAAAAGATATTTACGTTGCACTAAGCTCATAACACCGATGCTAATTATGAGACATAGCTTTCATATAGCTATAGGTTGCATTTCCCTAGAGGAAATCCGACCTAAGATTTCCAATCCGAAATTCGACATGACATATATCCGTTTAATCGGGCGACCCGTGGGTAGTAAGTGCGACTTACCCGGATAGGGATAATTAGTCCCAATAGATCTATTTATTCACTCGTGATCCCTCAACCGGTCCTCCGGTCAAGAAATTAACAGTTCATGATAGTTTTGGGTAATAGGAGGTCTAGCGCTACTTAGGCAACACGTAAACAGGGAAAAATTCTCATGAAAGTACTTGTGTCCGATTTTAAAAACAAGCAATGTTTCTCAACCCAAAGTTATAAAACATTTATTCAAAACGAGTAAAAGTACGGGGCTATGAACTCACCTTAATGATAAGGTAAAGAGTATACGTCAAAAAGTAGGGTCACTCGGAACGAGCGGTGGTACACGGGTATGACCTAGAAGAATACGGGTTTCGATTTAGTCTCGAAAAGTTAACATATGTGATTGATGCATGAACGTTTATTATTCATTTTTGGTAAACGTTACTTGTGTATTAAAAACATTAGTGATCGGTTTTTATGAAAAGTCCTAAGTTGTAAGTAAGTACGTATATAATATTATATTAATTATATAAATATAATATTATATTATTATTAACGTATAAATAAACTTGTTATTTATAATTTTGACATTTCCAAATCGTTAAGTAATTTAATCAAAACATTTTATTATTTATGTTTTTCTGAATAATTTCTAAGTATAAGATTTTTACAAAATTTTGGCATGATCCGTTCGTGTTTACTCACTTTTCCAAAGTCGTAGACTTTATCAAAAACCACTTTCAAATCACAATTTACAATTTACAAACTCTATACAATCGTTTTCCATTCAAAACAAGTCTAACGAGTCACCAAGACTCTTATTGGGCTTTTAGGCCTAATAAGCCTTTAAAACACCAAAATACAAAATAAGCAAGTTTGATATACTAAAAAGTTATCAAACAAGTTCTAGGTTCATAAAAAAGCTACCACAAGCTCTTAATAAGCCAAGATATAATAAGCCGAACCCATAAGCTTGCACACAAGCTTGGGTCATAGCTATGGTTATTGGTGACGTGGGCTTTAAGGCCCATTAAGCCTTATTTGAGCTTATGAGTTAAGCCAAATAAGCCTAATGTTTCATCCTTTTCAAAACTAGCCAAATACAAGTATATTATTTATAAGTTACCAAAGTAAATCTCAAGTAAATATTTCTTTATGTTTTCTATTTCACACGTGTACATATATACATTAAACAAGCTCCAAAATAGTCAAACAAGCTCTCAAATAAGCTCATAAATATAAGCCGAATACAATAAGCTCAAAGTACCAATATTATTACATGAAAATAACCATGATCACAAAACTATGATTTCCTTATGTTCCTTTTTATAAAATTCAAACCATATGTACACCTTTTTAAGGTTTATGAAGTTTAACATCATTCTTTTTACAAAACAAGTTGTACAACAAAGGTTTATGCATCAAGAAGAGTAGAAAAATACAAGTTATTTGAGGTTTTGAAGACTTACAAAGGAAAATGATTTTTAGAGATGAACAAAGATCAGGAACAACCCAAACGTTGTTTATTTTATACCATAATGATCTTAAATGATCAAACCTTCAACTTGTCTTCAAATATAAATAATTGAAAGTGAAAAATGTATGGTTTTGTTTGTGTTTGTTCGTGTGTTTTAGAGAGATAGAGAGCACAGGAGAAATGTATTTGTGTGTGTAGGAAGTGAATGAGAATGAAATAAGAAGCAAATAATGAATTTAAGGAAGAATTTCATACACCAAAGGTGCAGGTCATAGCAAGGAGAGACAAGAAAAGGGGGGACCAAAATGATTTACATATCATATGGTTTCTAGTACTAGTCCTTCACCTTAATTCTTGCTTGCATGTCTAGAGAATAAATTTCAAAATTTGAATCCTATGCATGTATATACATGCATATTCGGTTGCAAATGAGACAGGGGGACCAAAAGTGGCCTCCAACTTTCTAGGAAACTAGTGCTCAAAAACATTTAATTTCCAAAGGTCTAGCATACATGACAAGGTATTGTTTAAATTCCACGGAACACGTAATTAACGAAACGAGTAACGATATCACGAAAAATTATGAAATTTTAAATATTGCCTTAAAACATAAAAACGCGGCTATTGCCAAAATACTACAACGTTTGGTGTCACGGTTCGCTCCCGGTGATGATTCTCAGATAATAACGGAACAACTTCCCGGTTAAACGGTAAAGCTAAACGAAACTTTTAAAAATTCAAATTACTAAACGTAAACGGCTAAATTATTGAACAGAAATTCTCGGGTTGTGACATTCTTTCCCCGTTAAAGAAGCTTTGTCCTCAAAGCTTAGGACGCAACCTCTGCCGCGGGTGCAGAGTTGGTAAAAAGGTGCGGGTATTTCTTTTGCATTTGGTCTTCACGTTCCCAGGTGAACTCAGGACCTCTCCTGTAGTTCCAGCGTACTTTGACAATCGGAATACGACTCTGCTTCAGACGCTTGACCTCACGGTCCATGATTTCGACAGGTTCTTCGATGAAGTTCAATTTGTCGTCGACTTGGATTTCATCCAATGGTATAGCAAGCGGTTCCTCAGCCATGCATTTCTTCAACTTTGAGACGTGAAACGTACTATGAACTCTACTCAACTGTTCTGGGAGTTCAAGACGATAGGCAACGGTTCCTACTTTGGCAATGATCTTAAAAGGTCCAATATAACGAGGGTTCAACTTTCCCCGTTTGCCAAAACGTATCACTCCTTTCCAAGGAGATACTTTCAACATGACCTTATCTCCTACTTGAAACTCAAGAGGTTTTCGTCTTACGTCGGCATAACTCTTTTGACGATCACGAGCGGCTTGGATACGGCTCTTGATTTGAACGATCTTCTCGGTTGTCTCGTGAATGATTTTTGGGCCAGTGAGCTGACTATCCCCAACTTCAGCCCAGCAGATAGGTGATCGACACTTGCGCCCATACAACGCCTCAAACGGAGCAGCCTTAATGCTGGTATGGTAACTGTTGTTATATGAAAATTCTACCAATGGTAAGTGTCTATCCCAACCTTTTTTAAAGTCGAGTACATAGGCACGTAACATGTCCTCCAATGTTTGAATGGTTCTCTCACTCTGGCCATCGATCTCTGGATGGTAAGCTGTACTCATATCCAATCAAGTACCTAATACTTTATTAAGGGACTTCCAAAAATGTGACGTAAATCTCCCATCACGATCGGAGATGATCAAAACTGGCACTCCATGCTTAGAGACTACTTCCTTCAAGTACTGTATCGTCAACTTCTCTAACATGTCATCTTCTCGCATAGACAAGAAATGAGCAGATTTAGTGAGATGATCAACAATTACCTAAATCGTGTCTTGACCCGTTGCCGTCTTTGGCAATTTAGTCAAAAAATCCATTGTTATATTCTCTTATTTCCATTGTGGGATCTCTGGTTGAACTAACAAACCTGACTGTTTCTGATACTCTATCTTAACCTTGGCACATGTTAAACACTTGTTGACATAAGTGGCAATTTCTGCTTTCATGTTGGGCCACCAATACAGCCTCCTAAGGTCTTGGTACATCTTATCTGATCCAAGATGGATGGAATACTTTGACTTATGGGATGCATGCATAATTAAAGCCCTCAACTCTCCGAAACACAGAATCCAACTACGGTTATTCAAACATAATGTTCCGTCAGCACGGGGTTCTACCTTGTTAATCATGCCATGCAAATCTTCGTTGATGAAGTTCCCCTCCTTTCTGGCTTCCGATTGAGCACTCAAAATCTGCTTAGGAAGGTTTAACCCTATAGTCATAACTAAGGCTCGAACTCGTAGCGGCTTGCTTCTCTCCTTTTGGCTCAGGGCATCAGCCATCACGTTCACCTTCCCTGGGTGATATCGAATCTTACAGTCGTAGTCACTCAACAACTCTAACTAATGTCGTCGCCTCATGTTCACCTCCTTCTGATCGAGAATGTGCTGCAATCTCTTACGATCAGTGAACACAACGTACTTGGTGCCATACAGATAGTGTCTCCACATCTTTAGGGAAAACACTACTGCTCTTAGTTCCAAATCATGGGTGGTATAGCTCTTCTCGTAAACCTTGAGTTGGCAGGATGCGTAAGCTATGACCTTTTCCCTCTGCATCAAAACCGCGCCCAACCCTTTATGCGAAGCATCACAGTATACCATGAAGTTTTCACTTCCCTCAAATAAAGCCAAAATCGGCACACTACACAGTTTTTGCTTCAACAACTAAAACGCAGCTTCTGCCTTTTCTCCCCAATCAAACTTTACACTTTTTTGAGTCAGTTTCATCATAGGTCTAGCGATTTTTGAAAAACCTTTAATAAATCATCGGTAGTAACCAGCCAAACCTAAAAATTAACGGTTCTCGGTTGGTGTCTTGGATGATGCCCAATCTTTGATTGACTCGATCTTAGCGAGATCAACGTGGATGCCTTCACTATCAATCACGTGACCAAGAAATTGTACCTTCGACAACCAAAACTCACACTTTGAAAACTTGGCGTACAATTCTTCCTCCTTCAATAACTTCAAAATCAACTCAAGGTGTCCTTCATGCTCCTTTCTGCTCTTGGAATAAATCAAAATATCGTCGATGAATACAATCACGAATCTATCCAGATACGGTTTGCACACCTGATTCATCAAATCCATGAATACTGCCAATGCGTTGGTCAAGCCAAATGGCATTACTTGAAACTCATAGTGTCCATAACGAGTCCTAAATGTTGTCTTTGGAATGTCTTCCTCACAAACTCTGAGTTGGTGATAACCAGATCTCAGGTCGATCTTAGAGTAGATTCTTGATCATTGGAGTTGATCGAACAAGTTTTCAATCCTCGGAAGTGAGTATCAGTTCTTCACAGTAAGTTTGTTTAGTTCACGGTAGTCGATACACATCTGAAAAGAACCATCTTTCTTCTTGACAAATAAAACTGGTGCTCCCCAGGGTGAGGAACTGGGTATTATAAATCCTTTGTCAGAAAGTTCTTGCAATTGTGTGGACAACTCTTGCATTTCGGCTGGTGCTAATTGATACAGGGCTCGTGCTACAGGTGTAGCACCGGGGACTAAGTCGATTTGAAATTCAACTTGTCGAGCAGGTGGTAGTCTAGGCAAATCTTCTGGAAAGACTTCCGAAAATTCCCGTATGATTGGCACGTCCTCAAGTCGCTTCTCCTCCGACTTATCCTTAACCTTCTTAGATGTAACTTACGCTAGGTAGACTTGACATCCCTTCTGAATATACTTTTGGGTCCTTGTACATGATATGATGTTCAGCTTACTTCCGCCGTCACAATTTTCACCTCGGATTATCAATACCTTATCTCCATAAGGAATATGGAAGACCTTCTCGTCACAAATGATTAATGCGTGGTACTTCACCAACCAATCAATACCGATGATGATGTCAAAACTACCAAGTTCTATGGGTATTAGATCTATGTCGAACGGATGACCTAATAATCCTAACATGTAACCTCTAAGAACAACATTTGTTTATGAAATTCTTCCATCGGCAAGTTCTATGGCATAACTAGTGTCTAAAGTGGATGGTGCAACATCAGGAAAAGCACTAAAGGTAGACGACACAAAACTTCTATCAGCTCCTGAATCGAATAACATAGAAGCATAACAGTTATTGAGAAGAAACGTACCTGTGACAACATTGGAATCAGGGTTTGTTCCTCCTCTACCAATGGCGTAAGCCTTTGCTATAGCTTCGTTACCTCCAGTCTTGTTCCCAACTCGGTTCCTATGGTTTTGGTTTCTCAACTTTGGACATTCTCTCTTCACATGTCCCGGTCTCCGACACTCATAGCAAATAATACCTTGTTGATTCCCAAGTGGGGCTCTTTGTGTGTTTGGAACAGCAGCTGCAGATCTGCAATCTCTTGTTTGGTGTCCAACTCTCTTACATTTATTGCACTTCACTGTATATGGCCCTACATGGTGGTATCTGCACTTGTTGCAGAGTGGGTAAGGTCCAGCATACCCTCTCTTCTTATTGTTCCCAGTCGCGTAAGCTATAGCCACATTCTGCCCACTAATATTTTGCCTATTAAACGGTGGTTGTTGACCACGGTTATCCCTTGGGTTACTTTCTATCCTCCTCTTATTCTCAGCACTCCTTGCAGCATAACCCTGGAGCTTCTTGTCCATCAATTGGTTAGCAATGCGTATGGCATCTTGGAGTCTAGCTGGATTCGCAGTAATCACATTTCCTTGAATGTTGTTTGGTAATCCTCTAATAAACCTCTCCACTCTGTCCTCTTCGTCAGGGACCATTCTAATACACAACAAAATCAACTCCTGAAACCTTTGAGTCTAAGCAGTCAAGTCGTTTCCTTTCACGGTCAGATTCCACAATTCAGTCTCCATCTTCTGAATTTCATTCCTCGGGCAGTACACTTCTGTCATCAACCTTATAAGTCCAGCCCAGTTCATGGCATATGCAACATCAATACCAATTGTTCTCTTATGAGAGTTCCACCAAGTCAAAGCACTGTCCTGTAGTGTGCATGTAGCATATTTCACTTGGTACTTCAGTGGACAATTACTGATGTTGAACACAGTCTCCATTTTCTCGAACCAGCGGGTCAATCCGACAACGCCTTTGGTTCCTGAGAAATTATGTGGCTTGCACTTCAAGAAGTCTAGGAAAGTGCACTCTCTAGCCACTAGCATAAAACCTCCATAGTTCATACCATGATTCCCATTTCTATTTCCATCTATGTTTTCTCCATTCCTTCCATTTCCATTTCCTCTGTTACCTCCATTTCCATTTCCTCTATTTCCTCCATTTCCATTTCCTCTGTTACCTCCATTCCTATTTCCTCCATTCTTACTTTCTTGTTCGTCCCC
>BQNB010066656.1:0-34481 GCA_026074375.1 Tanacetum coccineum
ATTTCTAAACTGACCTCAGAAAGTAGGGCTTAACTCTTGGTTTTAGAAAATAAGCTATAAACGACTTAAAATTAATTCAAAATGAAAAAAAGAAAAGAAGTTCTAATTAGCTTATGACTAGCTTAAGCTAATTAAGAAAAGAAAATAGAGCTAGAAACCCTTTTAAGCTACTAAAATTTATCATGAACTAGGCAAACTCTGAAAATAAGCAAAGTAACACAAATTCCAAATAAGCTAAAAACCTTAATAAGCTAAACTAGACTCTAAAACTTTAAGGACTTATCAAACTACTTATTATCCATCTAAATAAGCTATAAAATCTAGACTTATAAGCTGATTTAACAAGTTTAGATTCTACTTAAGTTCCTACTGTTTTTGGTGTTTTCAGACTTTTTTATGACTTTTGACAGCAAAATAAGCTAAGACAATAAGCTAGAAAACAAAATTAAAGACTTAAACTATATTAAGCTATAACTAATCTAAGTCCTACCTGAATTTGACAAGCTAAATTCTAAAATTACTAATCTAAATTGACCCAAGAAGTTAGCAGTAGTAACTGAGGTTACTACTGCTAGTGTAAAAGTTCAGCAGTACTTTCACTTGAAGGTACTGCTGATGCAATTGGACTTTTAAAGAACAGAATTAAGCTATGAAATAAGCTAGGAAATGTAAACTGAAACTAAATTTATAATAAGCTATAACTAAACTTAATCCTACTTGAATTTAAGACCTTAAAAACTATGAGTTCTAGCTAAAATCTAAGCTAACAGTACTAACTTTTTGTTAGTTCTGGTGCACTTTTGCACAAGTGCAAATCAAGAGTGCAGGATTCCTTAAGGGAACTCCTGCATTTAAATACACTCCAAAAGAGTGTATAAACAAGATGCAAACAAGATCTAAGCCTTGGAGGGCTTAGATCAAAATTTTCACAAGAAAAATTCTAAGAAAATGTACCCTGGTGCTGTTGAACTTAATATAAGCTCAAATCTTTTAAATTCTTAAGGCTAATTTATGAAAACTCATTACCTAATGCTTATAACTAAATCCAAAGCTAACTAAAAAGGTTTTGCACAAAATTATTGACTTTAGAATGTCAAACAAGCTTATGCCAAACACCTCTTTAAGACTATGACAGGTTTGAGAAAAGCTTTGAAGATTGAAACTAATGAACAATTACTAAATAACAGATAAAAACTAGCTTAAAACAAACTTGATTAACAAAACTTAACAACTAAATAAACCTTAATCTAAGATCTATACTATTTTACTATATTTTTGGTTTTTTTAGAGGTTTTTAAGACATTTATATTAAAAACTATGATTCAAACTAAGAATACTAAAAACAGACAAACAACTATGATTATTAAGCTAAATTAAACTAAATTAAGCACAAATAAGCAAAGAGAATAAGCAAATAAGCAATATTAAGCATTTAAGCTATAATAAATAAGCCTTTTAAATGGAAAATTAGAGAGCAATGAAAAGAAAAACTTACTTGAACCTTTAGCTAAACAAAAGGTACCAATAATGGCAGCTACAAGCTCCCTAGCTTATTAATAAGCTAGGGTATAAGTCCATGGGGATCCTTCCATCTTAGATCCCCCTTCCATAAGCTTATAAGTCCAAATCCAAAGGTACTTAGAATTTAAACTAATTTTATAGGTTTTAAGTATGATTAAGACTGGTTAAACTCAAATCAAGAGCTTATAGACTCTTGAGAGCTTATTAGAGCTTATAAGGGCTTATTGAGCTTTAGCTTAACTCTAAATAAGAAAAATGAGAGATTATGAATCAAAGAGATTTAGAAAGATTAAAACACTGCATTTCATTAATAAAAAGGTTGCTTACAATTTTAAAAAGGAAATTACAAGATTAAAGTGAAATTAAGCTAAAACTATCCTAAAAGCTACGGGTAAAAAAAAACTAGATACCCCGTGTGTGTGAGAATGAGGTCCTATTTATAGCTGAACAAAGAAGATTCTAGCCCTCTGAGCGCCCATCAATCTCTGCCATCCAATCAACCAATCATTGGGGCTAAGATTTTAGCCGTTGGATCAATAAGTGACCTCACACGGATTGCCAACGTGGCAATCCGTTTGAGGCTCACTTGTGCTTCTTTACTGAATGATTTAGTACAAAAACCCACTACTATTTGTGCTTCTTCCATTGATGACGTGGCTCCTCTTGAGTGAGAGCTAGTAAGTCTCTTGATTTGACCCATTTGACCCTGCCATTGTACTTGAGCTTCCCTGAATTGACCAACGCACCCTTTAATTTCCAAAAGCCCTTTATTTTATCCTGGTGGTTAAAATGGGACGACGATGAACAGTAAAAGGTATTGGCGCCCAAATGTTGACAGTTAAAACTGTTATAAGATTGGGGATTTTACACAATTGGTCCCTCTCTTTCTTTTCCCTTTTTCAAGTTATAAATATCTTTCGGAAATTGCAAAACCAGTCCTTGTGGTTAGTAAAAATAAGTGGGCTTAGGGTTTTGGGCTTTGTTGACTTTTATTGACCATCTTTGACTGAGGCTTGACTCTTCTGGCTTCGGCTTTGTACTCTTCTGATTCTCGTATCCGTGCTTGCCTGCTTTTGACTGCTTTCTTGTGATTTTTTTTACTTATCCGTACCTGCACATGCAAAACACAAATACAAGCATATTTTTGTCATTTTTGATCTGTTTTGGGTTTAATTGGGTTATTTTAGGTACAAATAGATATGTGTATTTTACACTTATAAAAAATCAAGGATTACACTAAAATGGGGGGGGGGATTTGTTGGTGATTTTAGTGTCATCAACTATTTTAGGTAATGGCAATTTATTAGAGATCGATGAGATTTTATATTCGGCTCAGATACGAGTTAGGGAAGTGTAGAGAGCACACTCATTGAGCTAATATGAATTCAACCATGACAGAAAAGCGAGGGTCAAGGGGGTCGCAACCCCTTGCGGGGTCAAGGGGCAGAGACGCTTGCTGGGTTTGGGGCAACGCCCCTCGCGGGGTTTGAGGCAGCGCCCTAAAACCTAAACGATTTTCATGAATCGGTATTAAGGAAATTACCTTATTTTCCTACCAAAACCCAACCAACATGCCTGTTGGTGAAAAGTCATGACTGTTCGGAAATTAAACAACTTTAACCGACTTTAACTGCCATAACTGTCTAACTGTTTTGTTAATATAACAGTATATATCTGGTCTCATTTAACATACGAAGAATCATACAATTCCTCTTCGTTCTTACTTTAATCTCTAGTGCCTAGAATTAAAGTGTTCTTCTTGAATTATCCTCGCAAAGATTTCGTGATACCTCAGGCACAAATTGGGTCGAAATACTTTATACCGAAAGTGAACCAACACGATTTAAGCAAGATATCCAAGATTATCATCACACACCCTATACCTGTTTCTAATAAACGTATAAAGTATTTGTTGTGATCATGGCTGGAAATACGGTGAAGGATATGACGACGAACTTTGGGAAACTAGACAAGTTTGAGGGGCATGACTTTAGGCGATGGCAGAAGAAGATGCATTTCTTGTTGACGACGTTGAAGGTGGTTTATGTGTTGACAACACCGATGCCGGAATTGATGGAAGATGCAACAGTGGAAGCAATAAGGATAAGGGCAAAGTGGGAGAACGATGACTACATATGCCGAGGGCATATATTGAATGGTATGTCTGATTCTCTCTTTGATGTATATACAAATGTTGAATCGGCTAAGGAGTTGTGGGATTCACTTGAATCCAAGTACATGGCAGAGGATTCTTCAAGTAAGAAATTCCTTGTGAGTAATTTTAACAATTACAAAATGGTCGATTCTAGACCGGTCATGGAACAGTATAATGAACTCCTTAGGATCCTTGGACAATACACACAACATGGCTTGAAAATGGATGAATCCATTTCTGTTTCAAGTATAATTGATAAGTTGCCTCCTTCCTGGAAGGATTTCAAACATACTTTGAAACATGGTAAAGACGATTTGTCTTTGGTTCAACTTGGTAGTCACTTGCGCATAGAGGAGTCTCTAAGGGCGCAGGAAAGTGACAAGGGCAAAGGAAAAGAAGTTGTTGGACCCTCGGTGAACATGATGGAAGAGGGTGGAAAGAATAAAAACAACAAACAAAACAAAGGAAAGAAACGTGGTTTCAAGGATAACAACGGTGGTTCTGGTTCCAACAAGAAACCTAAATTGGAATGTTGGAAGTGTGGCAAAACTGGCCACTTTAAGAGGGATTGCCGTAGTGGAAACAAGAAGAATAACGCAAGTGCTAGTGGTTCAAGAAAAGGGTCTAAGGACCAATCCCAAGACCAAGGTCAGAATTTAGTACATGTTTGTAACAGATTTATTAAATATTCTGTTTCACTAATTTCTGAAGCATTTTATGTGCAGGTTGATGCAATTGCGTGGTGGATTGATTCTGGTGCCACAACTCATGTTTGTAAAGATCGTTGCTGGTTTAAGACATATGAACCAGTGGAAGACGGATCTGTCCTTTACATGGGTGATGATCATTTTGCTCCTATTTATGGACAAGGAAGTGTGGTGTTGGAATTCAGTTCTGGAAAATCTATTACTTTGTTTAATGTGTTATATGTACCAAAACTTCATAAGAATTTGATATCTAGTCCTGTATTGAATAAGTGTGGAAACAAACAAGTGTATGAATCCGATAAGTATATCTTATCGAAGTCTGGTGTATTTGTAGGATTTGGTTATTATAATAATGGAATGTTTATGTTAAATTTGAATAAAGTTCCTGATGATTCTGGTTCTGTTTATATGTCTTCTTCTACTGTTGTTAATTCCTCATTATGGCATGCTCGTTTAGGACATGTGCACTATAAAAGAATGCTTGAAATGTCTAAAGATGATTTAATTCTAGCTATTGATGAAAATACAGAAAAGTGTAGTACTTGCATGTTAACAAAAATCACTAGACAACCATTTAAAAGTATAACAAGGAAATCTGTCATACTTGAATTAATACATAGTGATTTATGTGATTTTCATGCAACACCATCTTTAGGCAATAAAAAGTATGATATAACTTTTATAGATGACGCCTCTAGGTTTTGCTATGTTTACTTACTACACGCAAAAGCTAAAGCCCTAGATAAATTTAGAATTTATAAAACAGAAGTTGAATTGCAACAAAATGAGTTGATTAAAACCTTACGCACAGATAGAGGTGGTGAATATTATGATCATGTATATTTCCAATCCGTAGGAATCATTAATGAAACTACGGCTCCTGACACACCATAACAAAATGGAGTGACTGAAAGGAAAAATAGAGCTCTTAAAGAAATTGTTAATTTCATGTTATTTTACTCGAGTTTGAGTGATGGGTTCTGGGGAGAAGCCATGTTCATGGCTTGCTATTTATTGAATAAGATTCCTAATAAAAGGAACAAGACTACCCCATATGAACTTTGGTATAAGAAATGACCCAACTTGTCATATTTGCGAGTTTGGGGTTGTAGGGCCGTAGTAAGGCTTTCGGGCCCGAAAAGGAAAGCTTTAGGTGAAAAGGGTATTGATTGCATCTTTGTTGGATATGCTGAGCATTCTAAGGCATATAGGTTTTATGTTATTGAACATAATGAGACATTCTTATGTCTTTATAGTTGAGTTGATGAGTGTAGTTAGGATGAAGCGTCTATGGTGCACATTTACACGCACATTGAGAGAGTACGAGACATTAGATGTAATATTTTTACAACATAGGTTTGTGTGGGAGATATTTATTATAAGTAAGCGGAAACAGTTTGTTGGGAGGGGGGTTTATCAATAGAAGGATTTTCACAGAGCACACATTATCTTATTCCATCTCTTAATTAATTTCAAGACATGGGATACAGAATATTTGTATATGACACGGAACGCACACACATTCTATCTAACTAGGAGTATTCTGACAATATTATTAGAGACTAGAATCTATATTCTCTCAGACTTCTTGTGTGTATGTTCTACATGTAGTATTGGACTATCTAGTATCACAATATATGTCATAATAGTGGTATATGGCACAACGTGTGAGACACTAAACAGGTGGAGCAACACATAGAGTAGATGACAGATTGAACAATTGTTATGAGTGTATCTTTAGTGTGTGTAATCTGGAGGATTTATGTATATGGTACTTTAGAGTTAGGACAGATGAGGAGATCGTACTCTACATCACATGTGACGAGAGGAAGGTCGGTGGACACGAACTCATGTGGATATTTCAGAGTAGATGGGACTCTATCAAGTGGGATCTGGACTGAGTGGTTATCTCACTAGTTAGTTAGAATACGCGACGTGGACATGGTTTAATTAAGGTCAGTAGTGAAGTTGGTGTTTAGAGGGTGGGTGAGTTTGGGGGAAGTAATTATAGGGTAGTGAATTTTTGAGGGTTGAGTGGGGTTTTTATTGGTAGGGTGATAATTATTGGGTTGTGGAGGGAGGGTGAGGTTGAGGTGGAGGAGGGCGAGAAGGGGTTGGTTATGGAATGTTGAGGTGATATTAAGAGTTGGGATGGGGGTGAGGGTTAGGAATGTGATTAAGGAGGTTGATTTGGGGATAAGGTTAATTGTGGGGAGGGGGGGGGGAGTTAGATTAGGGTTGGTAAAGGGAATTGTAGTTTAGGGGTGGTGGTATGAATTGTGAGGGTTGAGGGGAGTTTTGAAATGTTGATGATGAGTGGGGAGTAATGGTATAGGGGGGAGAATAAGTAAGAGAAATTTTGAGGGGGGTGTAATGATGAGGGTAGATTAGGTAATATATGGGGGTGGGGTTGTGGGTTTGTATGGGGTATAATTTGGTGGTATGTAATGGTGATTTGTGGGATGTATTTTTGGAAATAGTGAGAGTGTGGAGAGATTGATAAGTTGATTTTTTGTGGGTTTAGTTATTAGTAAAGTGATGAGGGGTAAGTTGAGAGAGATTATTATTATTAGTGTGTGGTTTTTGTTGTGTGGTTGAGAGAATAATAATTATTGAGTGGGTGGGGTTGAGGTTTGAAAGGGGGGAAATGGAGGGAGAGGTTATTTAAGTTGAGTTAGGTAATTGGGTGGGTTGGTATTTGGGGTGTTTGGGTGGGAGTTTGTTGGGTGTAAATGAGAGGGATTAGAATGTAATAAAGATTACGAGTGGGCAAAGTTGAAGTCACGAATCGAGTCTCATAAAATGAGGAGAGACGTCGGTAAAAAAAACCGTGCCTCATGGTCCGACAAACTAGATGATGCATTATGGGCTTTTAGAACTGCTTACAAGACTCCAATTGGATGTACTCCGTACAAGTTAGTCTATGGAAAAGCGTGTCACTTACCAGTTGAATTAGAACACAAAGCATATGGGGGCTCATCAAGCATGCCAACTTCGATTTAAAGACCGCGGGTGATCATCGGAAGCTTCAGCTCAATGAACTTAGCGAGCTTCGTGATCAAGCTTATGAGAATTCGTTAATCTACAAGGAGAAGACAAAGAAGCTACACGATTCCAAAATAAAGAACCGAATCTTCAATGTTGGTGATCAAGTCTGCTTTTCAACTACCCGATTACAGATTTTCTCCCGGAAAAGCTCAAGTCCCGTTGGTCCGTACCTTTCACAATCACCGAATTTATCCTTATGGCACTGCCTAAGTTTGTCCTCATTGCGATGTTCTGATTTTAAAGTCAATTGCCACCATCTTAAGCACTACTATAGAGGGGATACACCATCGTTGGTTATCCAAGACTTCCAGACTTTCCCTAAAGACAACTAAATTCAGGGATCGAGTCGAGCTTGCGACTCGGTGATAAAAAATAAAGCCGCTTCGTGGGAGTTCACCCCATGCTTATCATCTCTATTTTCTTTCTATTTTCTTATCTAATGTGTTGTGTTGAGAGAGGCTTGTACTCTTCCGATTTCCCGATTTTTGTTTGTTTGTTTGTTGTGATTTTTGCAGGATTCTCCCAACAATTTCTTTGAAGCCTCTCGTGTCCGGTGTTGTTTCCCGTTCTACTCGAGCTTCTTATCCTTTGTGAGAATTTAGTTTGGGGAGATCCATATCCTTTCATCATTATCGATTAACGTTTATCTTTGCATACTTCATAAACGGCTTAGATTTACGTAGAGACCCGACTTTAAACATTGAGGACAATGTTTCATTTTAGTTTGGGGAAGGGAATCTATCGATTTGATGTTGCTTGCTTATTGTTTTGTTCTCACGTACCCTTTTTTCCCACAAAAATAGCAAAAAATTTAAATTTTTCAGTCTTGTTATTTAGTTAAAAATATATATATTTTTTAAAATATATATATAGATATAATATATAATATATTATAAATAAAGAAAATAAAATATAAGTGGTTTAAGAAAAAAGGTATTGAACTAGTTCCTAAACAACAATAAACTAGAAAGTTTTCATTGCTTAGGGTATAAACCGCTTATAAGAGTTTTAATAAGAGCTTTTAGTAACTTAACCAAGACTTGAAAACAATAAGAGCTTAAAAACAGATTTTAAAACATAAATTTCCTCAAACTTTCATTAAACTTAAAAAGAGTACAAGGCTTGGAATTTAAAAGACAGTAAGTAAAACATTAAGTAAAATAAGCTAAAAAATTAAAACTAGGTGCCATTTTAGGCTACAAGAGTCCTATATATATAATAAGCTAATGGTCTTGGTTCTTCATAGTGTGTTTCTTCACTGAAAGGGCTAAGCACTTGTGCTAGTTGTGTAAGAGCAGTCTTAAATCAATCTTAGCCATCCAAATTGAGTATTGCCTAAGTACAATGATCTTGGCCCTTGATCCTTTGTCATTTACCTTTGACGAATGGGGTTTTTAAGGATTGCCAACATGGGTTTGGCTGTTTATAACGTGGGGTTTGATGGGAATTAATGGGTTTTGTTTGTATGTTGCAGGGGAGAGGAAAGTGATGGGTAAATAGTGCCAAAAGGGTTTGACGGGAAATGAGGAAGATATACAATGTTTTGAGTGAGCAGGGTAAAGTTTTGGGGTAATGGCAAGAATGGTCCCTCATTTTGATATATGTTATTTCAACCACAGTCCTTGTGGTTTAATAAGTTTATGGGATTTGGCAAGTTAAGCCCTTGAGGTTATATGTTGTGCTTGCATGGTTCGTCCTTTGTGGGCTAACAGGCTTAACAGCCATATTGGTTTGTTAAGTGTTTGTGTTTGGGCCATGGTTTGGGTCGGTTTAGGGTTTTGGGTTTTAAATGGTTTAATAACCATTTAAGTCTTCATGTAATACCTTAATGGGCTGACCCGGCCCATTAGATGGGTACGGGTGGGCCCATTAAGTATTTCTTCAGTTTCGGCTCGGCTTTGACTTTGACTTTGACTGGGTTGACTTTTGGTTGACTTTGACTTTGACTTCTTGACTTTGGCTTTTCACGCTCTTCACATTCTCGTGCTCGGTTTTGTCGTTTTTGGCTTTGTTTTTGTCCTTTTCTCGGATATTCGTTTCCTGCACAATGTAAGTGAAAACATACAAATACAGTGTATTTTTGGTACATTTTTGGTCATTTAAGTTCGTTTTTAATGGAAAATGGTATGTGTAATTAAGCACATACCAAAATCCCCCATACTAAGATATTGCCGTGTCCTCACGCAATGCTATAAGTAAACACTTAAGAGAACTAAGAATCTCGATCCCCCTCGACTAATTACCTCGAGAAGTAGCTAAGTGTTCATCAAGGGGAATTAAAGAATCAATAGCTTTGAAAAGCCCCGTTTTGACCATTTTAAAATATTTACACTAACTACCACTAATATTTTTGTATTTTTCATTTTTTCTCATTTTTTGTATTTTTCTTTTTAAGCAACTAACTAACTTATTTGACTTTCGTTATTTTTATAACTTTAGGGTCATAGAACAAGACGCATTTCAATCCTAAAATGCCCCAAAAAGGATAAATTCATCGTTCCCAACTTTTCACTTATTCCAAACCAAGCTTAAAACGAAATCACCGCTAAATACAAGTAAAGATGCTAACACTACTTATATTTGTAACTTGTGAAACTTTTCACTCCCGACAATTATTATATCTTAGGTGAATGTGCTATTTCGAATTTCAAACATGGATCAACGTTTTGCAAAATTTCTATGCTTCACGTTCCATGTAGAGACTTTCGTCTCTACATCCCAACCTTGCGGCTAAGTGACCAGGCTTTTGACACCCCACAGAGACTAGTATCGGGACTCATGGACCTTCAGTTTCAAAAACTCTTAGGTTTCCCGTTTATACATAGCTTATTTAGAAAAAACCACAACTTAAAATGACATAGTCTTAGTTCAAAAGCATATTTAAAATTAAGAAAAAGAGATTTTCCCTATATTTATTAAATCACACTTAACATTATAATAACCATGATGCAATCCTAACCCTCGACCTTTTAGAAGGCTGCAACATCGGTTGTGAGCCGGCAAGATGCAGCAAACTTTTATCGGTCTCGGATTATTATTCTTACTATGGGCTTTCTTTAGAAGGCTGTAACATCGGTTGTGAGCCGGCAAGATGCAGCAAACTTTTATCAGCCCACAGATTATATACCTTATTCATCATTTTTTTAAACTTTATACCATGATATAGAGAAGACTTCTTTTTGGAAAATTTAAGTATAAATTTGAACTAAGACAAAAAATATTATTGACTACATCTCAAAAATTGTCGATTTAAGTTTAATTTCCAAAAATAGCACGTATTATTAGTCCGGTTAGGAGCTTATGGGAGAAAAAGCCACAAATTACACACATGAGCTCTTAAGATTTCTAAATAATCCTTGTTTAGCATCTAACTCATAATTAACTCTATCATTTTTCGTTCTTCGTGAAAATCCACGAACGCTTAGTCTAAAAGTTAAGGAACAAGCTAGAGCTCAACACGCTCGATCGAGTCAAAATTTATTCTTATTCTACCCAGCAGGAAAGTCAAAATTGTGACAAAACACTTATTTTGTTTTTGAAAATTTTTAAATTTTTTCATTTTTTTGGTATTTTGGTGGTAAAAACAGGATTACGTGAAAACAACGGCTGCAGGCATAATCAAATCGATAGATCCCCCCATACTAGAACTAAACATTGTCCTCAATGTTTTAAGAAGGGTCTCTACGTAAATCTAAAGCCGTTTATTAAGTATGCTCAAAGATAAACGTTAGTCGATAAGATTAGGATATTGGATTCCCAAAATGAAGCTGAGGATTTGAAGCTCGAGTGAACGAAGGACAAAAACCACGAGCATGAGAGGCTTCAAACATCCGGGACAATCCTGGACAATCATCACAAAAACACAAGCACACGAAAATGGAAGAGGCACACCTCCTCACGTCACAAAACACTTATTCATTACTACTACTAATATTAGGATAAGCATGGGTTGCCTCCCACGAAGCCGCTTTTTAATTTTAAGGTCATCTTATCTTGACCCGTCCCCGAATCATTGGTCCTTGGGGAAGGTTAGGAGATTTGGGAAATCAATTGTGTACGTCCCCCTACAAAGTAGTGCTTAAGACTATGACCGTTCACTTGGTGAAGTTTGCCCGTCAGTATTGAGAATAAATCGACGGTGCCATAAGGGTACCCTAGGGCAATAAGTGATTGGACCGGACCAACGGTTTTAAGTTTACCCAGAAAATATTCAAGCGAGAATTAAAAAGAAGGACTCGGTCACCAACGTTGAAAACGCGGTTCTTGATTTTGGAGTCGTGGATCTTCTTTGTCTTCTCTTTGTGGATCAAAGAGTTCTTGTAGGCTTGATCACGAAGTTCATTTAATTCTTTGAGTTGAACTTTCCGGTGATCACCTGCGGACTTAAGGTCAAAGTTTGCATGCTTCAAGGCCCAATAAGCTTTGTGCTCGAGCTCGATCGGTAGATGACATGCCTTTCCGTACACGAGCTTGTAAGGAGTACACCTGATGGGTGTTTTGAAAGCGGTATAGAGGGCCCATAGTACGTCATCTAATTTATCCGACCAAGAGGCACGGTTCTCGCCTATGGTCCTTTCCAAGTTTCTTTTCAAACCATGGTTTGAGACTTCTACTTGCCCACTAGTTTGTGGGTGATACGCGGTAGCAAGACGGTGGGTGACACCATACTTAAGCATGACCTTTGCGAATTGGTAATTGTAAAAGTGCGTACCGCAATCGCTAATGATACCGCAGGGAGTTCCAAACCGAGCAAAGAGAGATTTTAAAATTTTAACAACAACTCGGGCATCGTTGGTGGGGAGCGCTTTTGCTTTAACTCATTTTGACAAGTAATCGACCGCCACGAGTATGTACTTGTTCCCTCGTGAATACGGGAACGGCCTCATAAAATCGATACCCCAAACGTCGAAAATCTCGCAAACTTGGATGGCATTTTGGGGCATTTCATCTTTTTGCGAGATTTCCCATGACGTTGACAAGAGTCACATGATTTGACTAAGTCATGGGCATCACGATAAATTGTAGGCCAATAAAAACCAGAGTCAAACACCTTTTTGGCGGTGTAGTTCGGGCCATGATGTCCTCCGGTGGGTCCATTATGGCAAGCCTTAAGAATATCAACGGCTTCTTGGCCGTGAACACACCACCGGATGACTTGATTCGAATAGATTTTAAACAAGAAGATGTCGTCCCAAAAGTAATGCTTCACGTCTTTGAAGAATTTGTTCTTTTGTTGGGACGACATCCCTTTCACAACAAAGTTCCCCGCATGGTAATTTGAAAAATCGACAAACCATGGGGTACTAGAATCACCACAAAAAGATACCATACTAAGTGTTTCGAGAAGAAATGTTTCATTTATTTCCTTTTTTATCGCCGCGAGGTTCTCGGCTCCTTTTTTATCACGGATGATGATATCAAATTCTTGTAAGGAGAACCCACCGAAGCAATCTCGGCTTTGCATCTTGTTTTGCAAAAAGATATTTTGGAGCCGAATGATCCGTATACACTATGCTTTTTGACAAGACTAAATAGGACCGGAATTTCCCGAAAGCATACACCACGGCTAACATTTCTTTCTCTGTCGTGGTGTAATGTGCTTGAGCCTCAGTCATGGTTTTGCTTGCATAGTGTATAGGCCTAAAATGTTTCTCTTTTCGTTGCCCCAAGACCGCACATATAGCATAATCGCTTGCATCGCACATTAGCTCAAAAGGTAGGTCCCAATCGGGGGCAATCAAGATTGGTGCTTCGGTAAGCTTCTTCTTAAGAGTTTGAAATACTTCAATGCACTCTTTAGAGAAGAAGAACGAAGTATCTTTCTCAAGAAGTCGGGTCATCGGCCAGGCTATTTTCTAAAAATCTTTAATAAATCGTCGATAAAACCCGGCGTGACCGAGAAAACTCCTAATACCCTTGACGGTAGTGGGATGAGGTAGCTTAGCGAGTACATCAACCTTAGCCTTATCTACCTCAATCCCGTTCTTGGAAATCTTATGGCCAAGGACAATTCCTTCCTTGACCATAAAGTGGCTCTTCTCCCAGTTTAAAACAAGATTGGTGTCTTCACACCTTTGGAGCATCTTGTCCAAATGGGAGAGGCAAGTTTCAAATGAATTCCCAAAGACGGAAAAGTCATCCATAAAGACTTCCATTGTTTTTTTTGATCATATCATGAAAGATAACCATCATACACCTTTGGAACGTGCTCGGTGCATTGCATAAGCCAAAAGGCATGCGACGATAGGCGAACGTTCCATAAGGACACGTGAATGTGGTTTTTTCTTGATCTTGAGGCTCGATGGGAATTTGAAAGTAACCCGAGAAATCGTTGAGAAAACAATAGTAATCGTTTCCCGCTAGTCTCTCAAGCATTTGGTCCATAAATGGTAGAGGAAAATGGTCTTTACGGGTGGCGTCATTTAACTTTTGGTAGTCAATGCATACACGCCATCCCGTAACCAATCGAGTAGGTATTAATTTATTTTCCTCATTTGTTACCACGGTTATGCCTCCCTTCTTAGGGACACAATGAACCGGGCTTACCCAGGGGCTGTCAGAGATAGGGTAGATTAACCCAGCATCAAGAAGTTTGATAACTTCTTGCTTAATAACCTCGTGGATTTTGGGGTTAACCCTTCTCTGATTTTGGACAGCGGGTTTGGCATTTTCTTCCATCAAAATCTTATGGGTACAAAACTGTGGATCTATCCCCTTAATATCAGAAATCTTCCAAGCTATGGCATGTTTATGTGACTTAAGAACCTTGATTAGGGCGGTCTTATCCTCATCCTTTAAGTTTTTAGCGATTATGACGGGTAATTTGTCATTACCCTCCAAAAACGCATACTCAAGATGGGATGGTAAGTCTTTGAGTTCTAGGTCGGGTGGATCTTCACATGAAGGTTTAATCTTTTCGGGCACATTAATTTCACAAACCGGTAATGGAGGGAGATTTGGGTCACTATTGATCACACTTAATAATTCCTCAAGGTAAAGGGTATCTCCCTCCGAATCATAGATAGAGTCATCAATTTCCGATGAAATTGGTTCATCTTCAATAGCTAAGAAAGCATCGGTTTCCTCAAGAAGAAAATCACTATCCCCGAAGGGAGTGAGGGTAGGAGAAGAGGTAGAAACAATTGGTTCCGAAGTTGGGGTGGGATTGCCACTCTTGGAAGTATCCGAGAATCCAAGTACTTCTTGAGCATACTCCTCACAAGCTACATCAATGACATCGATTCGTTTAACCGATTCAATGATGTTGTAGGAGAATGTCTTAGTATCACCAACTTTGAATGTTATGGATTGGTCATCATGTCGAAGGGTCATTTGTTCACCGTGAACATCAATCAAAGCTCGTGCCGTCCTCAAGAAGGGTCTCTCGAGAATCAAAGGAACTCGAGGATCGGCAATATAGTCAACCACTACGAAGTCGGCCGGAAAGAAAAATGTTCCAACTTTTACGAAAACATCCTCGGCTATGCCGGTTGGAGTTGAAATTGTTCGATCGGCAAGTTCAAGTATCATTCGGGTTTTGGTCAAATCTGGGAGATTTAGCTCTTTCCATATGGAGAGAGGCATTAGGTTGATGCTTGCACCAAGATCGGCCAAGGCTAAGCATTCATCCATCTCCGGAAAATCACACGGTATAAGAAATCTACCAGGGTCTCCAAGTTTTTCGGGAAACTTTTTGAGGATAACCGCCGAGCAATTTTCATTTACCGGTGTCTTCACTAAGTCAATTATCTTATCTTTGTTATTGAGAAGCTTTCTAAACATTGGTGCAAATTTGGGCATGTGTAGGAGAGCATCCGCGAAACTAAGCTCGAAATGGAGATTCCTAAAAATTTCCATAAATTTCAAAGCTAAAAGATCGTCTTTTTCACGGAGCTTCTCCTTGTTAATCCTTGAAGGATAAGGTAATGTTTGTTTAGTCTTTTGAGCAACAACGGGCTCATCATTTTGAGTTTGGGCCACCGGAGGTTGGATGTCTTCGGTGCTCGGTTGCACCGTATCCTTTGTCACCTCGGGTTCGTGTTCCACCACCTTAGGGAGAGAAGAAGGCGGAGGTGGAACTTGAGGCCCATTGTAAGAAACGCCACTTCGGGTAGTGATTGCTTTCAAGTCACTTTTCGGGTTAGCAACGGTGTTGCTAGGAAGAGAACCCGAGCCCGAAGTAGAGGCGGTATTGGTATTCATGAACTTGGTAAGCAAGTCCGTCAAATTGGTCATTTGGTTTTGCATGTTTTGGTTTTGGTTTTGCATATTTTTCATAACCGCATCATTAGCTTTGATGTAGTTTTGAAAGTCCTCCTTTGACACACCTTGTGTTTGAGGAGCCGGAGCTTGGTAAGCTGGGGCTTGGTAAGCCGGAGGTTGATTAACCGGGGGTCGATAAATTGGTCCTTGGTTGTAATTATTCCCCCGGTTTTGGTTGTAACGGTTTTGATTATTTCCTTGGTTTTGTTGAACGGGAGGAAAACCGGGAGGTCGAATTTGATTTGCAATCGGGGGTCGGTAACCGGTATTTCCTTGGTTGAAATTAGCCACGGCGGCTTGAGAAACGTATTCTTGAATATTGTCACGATAAACGTTGCCATCGGTGGCGGGACAATTACGGTGAGAATGAGCACCACCGCAAGTTACACAACTTTCCTCGACCGCTTTTACGGTAGCGGGAGCTTGGGATTGGTTTTTCTTATCGAGAAGCAAGGCTTTCACCATATCTTTAAGTTCGGCAACATCGGGAGAAACACCGGGGGTAGAAGAGCTCGTACTCACTTTGGCAACAACCGGTGAATTATGAACTTTGGATTTGCTCTCGATGATTCTTAGGCAATCTCGAGGCATTTTATCTAAAAAATTACCACCCGCGGCGGAATTCAACGAATCTTGATCATTAGAGTTCAAGGCATTATAGAATGTATCGAGTTGATGTAATTATGAAAATCCATGCTAGTGGGACATGCCCGAAGTAGATGTTGAAATCGTGTCTCATGCCTCGTAAACAGGCTTTCATCAATCGTTGTTGAAATCTAGTGATTTCATTATGAGGTTTGTTGTTTGGTGGAGGGAAAATTTGTTTATGAATTTTGAATCAAGATCATCCCATGTAGATCGATCGAGGGCGGTCTTTTTAAGCCAAATCAGGCGGCCCCTTGAGGGGAAAATTTGGAAAAGCTATAAGCTTAACCGACGTACTCGGGTTACGTTCGGAAACTTCATGTAGAGTGGATCTTGTGAATATCGAATTGAGCTATGATTGGTCTTCTTTGTCTGTCCAAAAAATTGTTTATTTAGAATAAGAGTAAGCAAAACCATGCTTAAGCTCAAGTTGTCCGCGGTGATAGCGGGACCAACGATGCATCTCGTAACCCTCGGCGGGTGCTTGGAACAATTGCCCTATAGTACGATTATCGGCCAACGTAACTACGAGAGGATCGGGAGGATCTTGATTATTAATTGGTTCCTCAAGATCAAATGGTTCAACAAAAGTCGGTGGGACTTGTTGTTGTTGACGGTTAGAATTATGGGATGAGAAACGATCACTTCACGTGATGCGTTTGCACTAAAAATATAAAAAGAAATTTATTACTATTTTTTTTGGTTTTTTTTCTATAAATAATTTCCCCATTTATTTTAATAACGGCAATAGAGATAAGACAACTTAAACCTAATAATCAACAAGCTTCACGGTAGCTCTCTAAAAGAAAAACGCACAAAGGATGCCGGAGAGTAGGAGGCAAAGCGCGAAGCTATTAAAAAACCTCTCCTTTAGGGTCGTAGGTTCGTTGAACGACCCTCCTTATACCCCTTTATAGTTTGGTTATCTTTCAAAGGTAAAAACCCCCCCCCCGCGTTTTTTTTTTTTTTTTTATAATCCCCTCGCCACGTGACACAAAAAGGCAAGTTTTAATCTTTTGTTCGGGAAACCTTATTATGATAATGATTCAAGTTGAGAACATTATATTGCTGTTATATTTTTTTTTCTTTTCTTAGGACATTTTTTTGAATTTTTGTTGGATTTATCTTACTATATGTATACTAATAAAGAAAAATCTTTTTGGTATTATTTTTTTATATGGAAAAATAAGCAAATAACTTTCTCACGGATGATCTTCCCAAGCACTAATTGTCAAACGCAACGACAATCGTATACAATCCTCCCCGGCAGCGGCGCCAAAAATTGATTTAAAGATTTCTTACTATATATATAATATAAATATTATAAATATATAATAGGATAATATCAATAAAATCAATGAATAAACCGGAAGTATATGATTCCCGGGTTGTTGTTCCGATGAGGAATGCAAATTTGAAAGTCGAAAGTCGGTTTGATATTTGATGCTTGAATGAAAAGAGATTTTGATTTGTTTTCTAAATCTACGGGAAAATTAATGCAATCTATACTAAAAACAATTAAGGCAACACAAATTTAAACTAAAAATGCAAACGGGAATCCTAAAAACGCGACTTAAAAACCCTAATTTATCAAAATTAATTCCTAAAATGATCTTTTTGACTTTTATAAGTCCTAATTGACTAAAATGCAAGAACTAAGAAAACTAAGCCAAAAACGAAAGTGATTTAAGCTTAAAAACACGAAAAACGTGAACGGGATCTAATCTCGTTCTTTAAAAAACTAAAATCTATAATTTTAACTCTACAAAAGCAAATCTAATTTTCCTAAGTCCTATTTAATAAAAGAAATTTAAAAAAAAAAGAATTATATCTTTTTGACTTTTATATTATTTTTTATGAATTAAAAACGATTTTAATGAAATAAATTAATTAAAAATACCAAACGAAATGGGGAAAATCTGAAAAATTGCAAGAAAATACTTTAAGCTATGAAAAACCTAGGAAAAATACAAATTTGGACAAACAGCTTATAAATCAGCCGTAAATAAGCCAAAACCTGCTGAAAGCTTAAGGGCTAAAAAACCCTTAAATACAAACCACTTGGGACTAATAACGAAAAAGTCCCAAGGGCACAGCGGTAGAGTGTGTGTTATAAGAGGGTTAAGGGTGTTGAGGTCCAGGGTTCGAGGTCCAGGGTTATAAATAAGCTGTAAACAACCTACTTTAATGAAGACTAAATTTTTAAAACTTGAAAATAAGCTCAAAAGGGTGACAGAATGCTTAATTTACACTAAAAGGCTAAATGCTAAACTGTTAAGCTATTTTAAGCATAAATAAGCAAAGAAACAAATGAAATAAGCTAAGACAGATGATAAGATATACTTAATAAGCAACAAAGAACCAAAATAAGCAACTAAAAGGACTTAAACCAAGCTTAAAATAACAGAGTTCTTAAAAAGACTTTTTAACTTAAAATTTTAAACTAAAAGTGCCAATAAGCTCGAATAAGATCTAACCTAAAGTAAATAAGCTAAAATGGACTCAACCTAACCTAATAAGCAAGACTGAACCTAAATTAAGCAAAAACAATAAGCAAATATGCCCTTAAAGCTTGACCTACAAGCTACTTAAATCAACCATCAGAAAGGAGTTTGAAAATCGAATAAGCCCTCAAAATGACTTATGAAAAAGCTGGTTCTCACAGACATAACACTTAGAACTTTTTTTCAATCTTTAAAAAACCCTACTTTTGAGCTTAAAAATAAGCAATCAAACAGATCCTTATGGATATAAGACCTCAAAAAAGATTAAATTTAAGCCTCAAAGAAAAATTATCATCTTTCAAAAGGCATTTTGAAATTAAGAATAAGCCAGAAAAAGCAATTGAAAAAGCCATTTTTCACATAAACAATCACTTAACATTTTTTTGACAGATTGTACCGAAAACAATAAACCACACTTGCAGACCTATTGAACTATGTTTCTAACTTGTTTTGAGACTCTAATGAACACAACATCAACCTTAAAATACCACTTTTTAAAATCTAACTCTATAAGCTGATATGAAAGATTTAAAAACCACAGATTCAATTGACAAGTATTTTAAGCTATGATTTTGAGATTAAAGGCTTAAAAACTTAAACAAACTAAATTTTATCACTACTTTTACCTAATTAAAGCTGTCTCAAGAACACAAAGCTAATTTTTGACCCATTTTCACCCATAAACATAGTTAAACCAAACACCCCTTTAACTTCTGTTTTGATATTTTTAGCTTGATTAAAGCTATTTAAGCCAAAACTTTGCAAAGACCAGATATTTTATAGCTTATATAGAACCTAATAAACAAATTAAAACTTCCAAATAAGCCAGGTTAATAAGCTAAACAACTATGCTACTTTATGAGCTAATTAAGACAGAATTTAAGAAAAACTTGCACAAATGATATCTAAGCTACAAGAAGGCATTCATAAGCATTCACTAACATAAATGAGCAACAATAAGCAAATACAAACAGGAAATAAGCAGAAATAAGCATGTGAACAGTAAATAAGATAAAATTTAGAAATAAAAAACTTACAAAGCCCTTGCTTAAACTGGGCAAACAAGCTTATAAATAAGCTGATCTACAAGCTCTAGCTTGTCAAAGACAAGCTAGTAAAAGCAATAAGCCCTTCCCTTTTTGGCTTATCTTCCAAATAGCTTTTTGAGTGAATTTTGGTGAACTAGTTCTTAAACAACACAAAACTAGAAAGTTTTCATTGCTTAAGTGAATAACAGCTTATAAGAGTATAAAATGAGAGCTTATAGTAGCTTTTGAAACATAAATTAACTTTAAAACGTGAAAACAAATTTCTAAAAACAAACTTCAAATTTCATTAAACTTAAAAACATTACAAGGTTTAAAAGGAAAGTATAAATTAGCTAAGTTAAACTAAAATAAGGTGAAAGTAAACTATGTGAAAGACTACTTGCCCAAAGGCTTACAAGGTCCTACTTATACTAAAACGAGCTAAGTCTTCATTCCTTGATGTGTGTTTCTTTAGTGAGACAGAACAAGGGTGTGTTTGTTGTGTGAGGTAAGTCAAGAATTAATCTTAGCCATCAATTTTGAGTGATCCCCAAGCCTCTTGATCACAGCCCTTTAATCTTTGTCCTCTTTTGTTGTCGAATTTTGTTTAAGGGGATTGCCAAGGTTGCATTGACTTATGTGAAGTGGGGTAGAGGGGGAGGGTGATGTTTTTGTTGTGAGGTGAGGGGTTTTGTTTGTATGTTGCAGGGGAGAAGGAAAGTGATGGGTGAATAGTGCTAAAAGGGTTTGGCGGGAAATGTAGGGAAGATATACAGTGTTTTGATATCACAGGGTAAAGGTTTGGGGTAATGGCAGGAATGGTCCCTCATGTTGTATGGTTGTTTTACACCCACAGTCCTTGTGGTGATATAAGGGTAGGGGGTTGGCAAGTTAAGCCCCTGAAAGTATATGCTGTGTTTGCAAAGATGGTCCTTGTTATGAAACAACCGTTTGGTTCATATGTTTTGGGCAGTTAAGTTAAGGGTCTTGGGCCAAGGATTGGGCCGGATATGTAAAAAGGGTTTTAAATGGTTTAATAACCATTTAAGTCTTCATGTAATACCTTAATGGGCTGACCCGACCCATTAGATGGGTGCGGGTTGGCCCATTAAGTATTTCTTCGATTTCGGCTCCGTTTTTGACTTTGACTTTGTCGGGGTTGACTTTTGACTTTAACTTTTTGACTTCTCACGTTCTTTCCATTCCGAGCCCGGTTTTGTCCGTTTTGGCTTGATTTTTCGTCTTTTTGTCGGATATCCGTTTCCTGCACAATATAAGTGAAAACATACAAAAAAAATTGATTGATTCTCAAAATATAAATAATAATATATAATAAATACTACTACTTATATTACCCAAACCAAATCAAGTGTCCCTTGAAAAGGTTCAAAGAAAAAAATCAATAAAATCCGAGTAGTATATGATATTCCCGGGTCGTTTATTCCCAACGAGGAATGCAATGGAAAGTCGAAAGTTGGTTTGATATTTGATGCTTGAATGGAAAGAGATTTTGATTTGTTTTCTAAATCTACAGGAAAATTAATGCAATCTATACTAAAAACAATTAAGGCAACACAAATTTAAACTAAAAATGCAAACGGGAATCCTAAAAACGCGACTTAAAACCCATAATTTATCAAAATTTAAAAAAAAAGAATTATATTTTTTTGACTTTTATATTATTTTTTAAGAATTAAAAACAATTTTAATGAAATAAATTAATTAAAAATACCAAACGAACTGGGGAAAATCTGAAAAATTGCAAGAAAATACTTTAAGCTATGAAAAACCTAGGAAAAATACAAATTTGGACAAACAACTTATAAATCAGGCGTAAATAAGCCAAAACCTGCTGAAAGCTTAAGGGCTAAAAAGCCCTTAAATACAACCCACTTGGGAATAATAACGAAAAAGTCCCAAGGGCGGTAGAGTGTGTGTTATAAGAGGGTTGAGGGTGTTGAGGTCCAGGGTTCGAGCCCTGCTCACCTTGGATTTCTACCTTCCCCTTTTAGCTTTTTTTTTAACTTTTTTTTCACAGCTTATAAATAAGCTGTAAACAACCTACTTTAATGAAGACTAAATTTTTAAAACTTGAAAATAAGCTCAAAAGGGTGACAGAATGATTAGTTTACACTAAAAGGCTAAATGCTAAACTGTTAAGCTATTTTAAGCATAAATAAGCAAAGAAACAAATGAAATAAGCTAAGACAGATGATAAGCTATACTTAATAAGCAACAAAGAACAAAAACAAGCAACTAAAAGGACTTAAACTAAGTTTAAAATGACAGTAATGTTCTTAAAAAGGCTTCTTTCAATCTTAAAATTTTTAAACTAAAAGTGCCTAAAGCATCGAATAGATCTACCTAAAGTAATAAGCTAAAATGGACTTAACTAAGCTAATAAGCAAGACTGACCAAATTAAGCAAAACCATAAGCAAATAACGCATATTGGTTAAATCTAGTTAACCAAACAGCTTTACGTACACTTTTCTAGCTTATTTTTAAGCTGGTTAACGGATCCTTATGGCTTAAAGGCTTATATGCCCTTAAAGCTTGACCTACAAGCTACTTAAATCAACCATCAGAAAGGAGTTTGAAAATCAAATAAGCCCTCAAAATGACTTATGAAAAAGCTGGTGTGTCTGTCGCCGTTAGGAAGCACACACTTAAGAACTTTTCTCATATCTTACAAAAGTTGGTGCTCGATCTGCCTACTTTTTGAGCTTTTTAAATTTTAAAAATAAGCAATCAAAAAGATCCTATGGAATTATTTAATCCCCCTCCTCAAAACATATTAAATTTAGCATTTCCAAAAGAAAAGAAAAAAAGAAAATTAAAAGAAACAATTACACTTAGATTTTTTTTTTCAATCTTTACAAAACCCTACTTTTGAGCTTAAAAATAAGCAATCAAACAGATCCTTATGGATATAAGACCTCAAAACAGATTAAATTTAAGCCTCAAAGAACAATTATCATCTTTCAAAAGGCATTTTGAAATTAAGAATAAGCCAGAAAAAGCAATTGAAAAAGCTATTTTTCACTTAAACAATCACTTAACATTTTTTTGACAGATTGTACCCAAAACAATAAACCACACTTGCAGACCTATTGAACTATGTTTCTAACTTGTTTTGAGACTCTAATGAACACAACATCAACCTTAAAATACCACTTTTTAAAATCTAACTCTATAAGCTGATATGAAAGATTTAAAAACCACAGATTCAATTGACAAGTATTTTAAGCTATGATTTTGAGATTAAAGGCTTAAAAACTTAAACAAACTAAATTTTATCACTACTTTTACCTAATTAAAGCTGACTCAAGAACACAAAGCTAATTTTTGACCCATTTTCACCCATAAACATAGTTAAACCAAACACCCCTTTAACTTCTGTTTTGGTATTTTTAGCTTGATTAAAGCTATTTAAGCCAAAACTTTGCAAAGACCAGATATTTTATAGCTTATATAGAACCTAATGAACAAATTAAAACTTCCAAATAAGCCAGGTTAATAAGCTAAACAACTATGCTACTTTATGAGCTAATTAAGACAGAATTTAAGAAAAACTTGCACAAATGATATCTAAGCTACAAGAAGGCATTCATAAGCATTCACTAACATAAATAAGCAACAATAAGCAAATACAAACAGGAAATAAGCAGAAATAAGCATGTGAACAGTAAATAAGCTAAAATTTAAAAATAAAGAACTTACAAAGCCCTTGCTTAAACAGGGCAAACAAGCTTATAAATAAGCTGATCTACAAGCTCTAGCTTGTCAAAGACAAGCTAGTAAAAGCAATAAGCCCTTCCCTTTTTGGCTTATCTTTCGAATAGCTTTTTGAGTGAATTTTGGTGAACTAGTTCTTAAACAACACAAAACTAGAAAGTTTTCACCGCTTAAGTGAATAACAGCTTATAAGAGTATAAAATGAGAGCTTATAGTAGCCTTTGAAACATAAATTAACTTTAAAACTTGAAAACAGATTTTTAAAAACAAACTTCAAATTTCATTAAACTTAAAAACATTACCTGGTTTAAAAGGAAAGTACAAATAAGCTAAGTTAAACTAAAATAAGCTGAAAGTAAACTAGGTGAAAGACTACTTGCCCAAAGGCTTACAAGGTCCTACTTATACTAAAACGAACTAAGTCTTCATTCCTTGATGTGTGTTTCTTTAGTGAGACAAAACAAGGGTGTGTTTGTTGTGTGAGGTAAGTCAAGAATTAATCTTAGCCATTAATTTTAAGTGATCCCCAAGCCTCTTGATCATATCCCTTCAATCTTTGTCCTCTTTTGTTGTCGAATTGGGTTTAAGGGGATTGCCAAGGTGGCATTAACTTATGTGAAGTGGGGTAGAGGGGGAGGGTGATGTTTTTGTTGTGAGGTGAGGGGTTTTGTTTGTATGTTGCAGGGGAGAAGGAAAGTGATAGGTGAATAGTGCCAAAAGGGTTTGGCAGGAAATGTGGGGAAGATATACAGTGTTTTGATATCACAGGGTTAAGGTTTGGGGTAATGGCAGGAATGGTCCCTCATGTTGTATGGTGTTTGACACCCACAGTCCTTGTGGTGATATAAGGTTAGGGGGTTGGCAAGTTAAGCACCTGAAAGTGTATGTTGTGTTTGCAAAGATGGTCCTTGTGATGAAAAAGTCGTTTGGTTCATATGTTTTGGGCTGTTAAGTTAAGGGTCTTGGGCCAAGGATTGGGCCGGATATGTAAAAAGGGTTTTAAATGGTTTAATAACCATTTAAGTCTTCATGTAATACCTTGATGGGCTGACCCGACCCATTAGATGGGTGTGGGTTGGCCCATTAAGTATTTCTTCGATTTCGGCTCCGTCTTTGACTTTAACTTTGTCAGGGTTGACTTTTTGGTTGACTTTTGACTTTAACTTTTTGACTTTTCACAATATAAGTGAAAACATACAAATACAATGTATTTTTGGTACGTTTTTTGTCATTTAAGTCCGTTTTTAATGGAGAATGGTATGTGTAATTAAGCACATACCAAAATCCCCCATACTAAGATATTGCCGTGTCCTCACGCAATGCAATAAGTAAACACTTAAGAAAACTAAGAATCTCGATCCCCCTCGACTAATTACCTCGAAAAGTAGCTAAGTAGAAACTAAAATAGAATATCGATCCCCTTGATTTTATTACCTCGAAAAGTAGCTAAGTGTTCATCAAGGGGTTAGTAAATAATTCCAAATGCTTTGAAAGCCGTTTTGGACTATTTTTAAATATTTACACTTACTACCACTAATATTTTTTGTATTTTTCCTTTTTCATATTTTTTGTACTTTTCTTTTTAAGGAACTAACTACTTATTTGACTTTCGTTATTTTTATAACTTTAGGGTCATAGAACAAGACGCATTTCAATCCTAAAATGCCTCAAAAAGGATAAATTCATCGTTCCCGACTTTTCACTTATTCCAACCCAAGCTTAAAACGAAATCACCGTTAAATATAAGTTAAGATGCTAACACTACTCATATTTGTAACTTGTGAACTTTTCACTCCCGACAATTATTATAAATATTAGGTGAATGTGCCATTTTGAATTTCAACCATAGATCAACGTTTTGCAAAATTACTATGCTTCACGTTTCACCCGAGAATAATGAGTTTGAAGGCGAGATCATCCCATGTAGCGATGATAACCTACCTTTTTAGGGGTAATTATATATCAAATAGTAGTATAATATTAATCAAAATATAAAATCCTCGCAAGTCAACCTAGTCAACATTTTAGGAAAAAGGGTCAACAAACTCACGGGTATGATATAAATGATTCCGGGCAAGTGTTACCCGGGTCGTTCTCCCAATGAGGCGTGAAATTGACGGTTACGTATTTGGTTTGACTATTAGATGCTTGAATGCAAGAAGGATTTGATTGGGTTTTCTAAATTATACGGGAAATTATGGAAATTTAAACTAAAGAAAGCTTAAAACTACGGGAAAATCATAAAAAGGTACGGGAATTTAAACCTAAACTACGGGAAAGCATAAAAAAAAGGCAATGAATGACTTAAAATTCTACGGGAAGCATAAATAAGGCCTAAAAGGAAATCCTAAGTCTACGGGAACATAATTATAAAGGAAATTAAAGTAAAAACACTAAAACGAGAACGGGATTTAAAACCCGTTCGTTAAAAAACCAAACTTTAAAATTTAGACCCTACGGATGCAAATTTATTTTTTCTAGGTCCTACATGATAAAAGAAAAAAAATTAAAAAAGAATTAGATTTTTTTGATTTTTATTTAATTTTTTATGATTTAAAAATTGTTTTAAAAAAATTAATTAGAAATAGTAAATTAAATGGGACAAATCTGAAAAATTCATGGAAATTAGTTTAAAATGTTCTGATTCTATGAAAAATAAAACAGGCTTACCAGCTTATTGGAATAAGCTGGTAATAAGCTAAATAGGGCTGGTGGGCTTATTGGGCTTAAACTACTATAAAGAATTAATAAGGAAGCATATAACCAGATGGCCCTATCTGGTGCCGTGGTTAGTGTGTGAGTGCTGTGGGACGACTAGGTGCAAAGGGAGAGGTCATGGGTTTGACCCCCATGCCTCTCTCTTTTTAGAAACATTTTTTTTAAATTTTCTTTTTCAAAATTAAACTTTATATAAAAACAGCAACTTTAAAAAAACACTTTTTATAATTCTAGAAAATAAGCCAAAAATAAGCAAATGAAAAGCTAACAGTTTAAACTTTTTCACACTAAAGCATTATAGGGGCTAACTGGTGGCTTTTTATGGCAAATAAGCACAAAGCAGTGACAAAATAAGCTAGAAAAATTCACACTTACACCTAATAAGCTAGAGGGAACCAAAATAAGCTAAGAAATTGAGCTGAAATAAGCTAAAAAGACAGATTCACTAAAGGGTCTTTTGTACTCTAAAGTTTTAAGCTAAAATGCAAATAAGCTCAGTCAAGCTCTATCCTAAGTAAAATAAGCTAAAGGGCCTACACTATACCTAATAAGCAAGATAAGGCAAAAATAAGCAAATGGAATAAGCAACAGCAGGCAGAAAAAGGCAAATAAGCTAATGGCTAACAACTGGTACACAAACAGCCCTAAAGGGGATTTTTGAGCTTATTTTTAAAAGACTAAATGGAACATTATAAAAAAATGATTTGCAAAAACTTAAAGCCCGTACTATAAGCTACTTAAACCACTAATTAAAAAGTATTTTGAAACAATTTTAAGCTATGAAAAAGGTAAGACAAAAGGGCTGTTTGAACTCAGCATGTACTGATTTTTTTTAAAGTTTATGAAAAGGACAAAAAGCTAAATTCAGGCCTAGTTTTAAGCTAGAAAAATTAGTTCAAATGATGAGATAAGCTAAAACGGATGAAAACTAGACTACAAACTACTTATATCATGAAAATTAGACTCTAAATCAAACACTAAGTAACTAAAATTTTGGATCAAAAAGCTGACTTTTTAACACTAACAAGCATGACTGATTTTCACCAAATGACCAAAAGGAAAAAGTGATAAAAAAACTCAAGACAGACTTTTAAACATGCAATTGTCACTTGATTTAAACAAGAGAAACACAACTTGAGGACCTTTTAACTGAAAATTGACAAACAAGCATTTTGAGCAAACTATAAACCTAAAAACTTAAACAAGTGATTGACAGAACTCAAAACTCAACAAAACTTAATTCTAGCTTTTGAAAACTTATATTAAGAGAATTTTAAAGCTTATGAAGCTAACTTAATGACCCAAAGACCTAGTTCTCCTCATTTGACCCGTTTTGGGTCCTTGACCCAAACAGCCCTTTAACTTCCATAAAACCATTTTTAAAACTTAATAAAAGGATTCAAACCAAGAATTTAGAATACCAGGCATTTAGCAAGTATAATAAGCAACAAGAAGTAAATTTAAGCCAACTTAAAGCACTAATAAGCTAAGGTAAGCAACTAAGCAGTTTTGAGCACTTGAAAGACAAATTTTAAGAAAAACATTAAAACTGGAAATTTCATTAAGATAAAAAGATTACAATAGCTTAATTTTAAAAGACAGAATTTTTGCAATAAACTTAAATTTTCATTAAAACAGTAAAAGATTACAAGTTTCAAAAGTTAAAATGACAGAATTTTAAAGACAATAAAAACATGAAAATAAAACTAAACTAAAACTACTACTAGATGACTTTTCTTCATCTCTGTCTTCTCTCTTTTATATGTTGTGTGGTCTTCTCTGCTTTGTGTTGTGTTTTTGCTGTGAGTGGAAACCAAGCACCATCCCGACCCTTGAAATTTCTTGTTCACTAAGCTCACAAATCACAGCCCTTGATTTGGTATAACCAATAAGACTCTAAGGGATTGCCAGCGTGTATTGTTTGTTTATGAAGTGGGGTAAGGTGTGGGGTTAAGAGGTGATAGTTTTATTTGATGGTGAGGGTTTTGACATGGTGTAGCAGAGATATGAAAGAGACAATGAATAGGGTTATGTGTTTGGCGGGAAAAAAAGGGTATAAAAGGGTGCAGCGTAAAGAGTTTGGGGAATTGGCACAATTGGTCCTTGAGTTTGTATATTGTTGTTGCAGTGATGGTCCTTGGGGTGTATAAGGGATTGGGGAGTTGGCACTTTTAATCCTTGAGGTTATATGGTCAGTTTACCCCACCAGTCCTTGTAGGACTAACAGTGTTGGGGTTAATGGGTTTTGGGGCTAACGACAGTTAAAGGTTAATGGATTTGGGCCTGTTTTAACTGTTTGGGCCGGTTAATAATAAAAATGGGTTTTGGGCTTTTTGGACTAAATGGTTTAATTTAAATATAGTGGGCTGACCCGGCCCACTAAAATGGATACGGGTTGGCCCATTTTATCATGACAGAGTTTTGGGTTCGTTTTTCTATGCTCTTTCCAATGCCGTATCCCGGGGTTGACTTTGACTTCGTCTTGACTTCATTAAATGCACAAACGTTATCGAGTCGATCCGGAAATGTCCGTTTAAGCTCCGTTTTCAATCCTTTTGTACCTTTGGCTTTGGTTTTTCGCACTCTTTCCAATTCCGCTCTTAGTTTTGTCCGATTTGGCTTTGTTTTTGTCCTTTAGTGAATATCTGGTACCTGCACAGTATAAACACAAAAATAAGCATATTTATGGCATTTTATGTGCGTTTTTTGTCAATTAGGGTCATTTTATTAAGTAAAAGGTATGTATATTTACACACATACTAAACTATTATCGTGTCCTCACGCAATGCCATAAGTAAACACTTCAGAAAACCAAGAATCTCAATCCCCCTCGACTAATTACTTCGAAAAGTAGCTAAGTGTTCGTAAAATGGAATTAAGAAATCTTTAGTTTTGAAAACGTCCCGTTTTTACCATTTTTAAATATATACACTTATTCCTACACATATTTTTGTATTTTTCCTTTTTCTCATTTTTTTTCATTTTTGTTTTTTTTTCATTTTTTTTGTTTTTTGTACTTTTCTTTTTAAGCAACTACCTTATTTGACTTTCGTTATTTTATAACTTTTAGGGATCATAGAACAAGATTTTACCATTTTTAAATTTACATACACTTATTCCCACATATTTTTGCACTTTTCTTTTTCTCATTTTTTGTAATTTTCTTTTTAAGCAACTAACTAACTTCTTTGACTTTCTAATTATTTTCTATGGGAATCATATTTCAGAAACCATGATGGCATTCGGATCCTGAAAAATAAAAATGCCAACCCAAAAAAAGGTATATAATTTATATTCTTATCGTTTTCCTAAACTTTTCACTCGTTCCAATCCAAGCTTTTTTTTTTTTTATAAACAGAACATCACCGTTAATTATCAGTTAAGATGCTAACACTACTCATACTTGCAACTTGTGAACTTTTCACTCCCGACAATTTATTATATATTAGGTGAATGTGCTATTTTGAATTTCAACCATAGATCAACGTTTTGCAAAATTCTATATTTCATGTTTCACCCGAGAAGATTGGAGAAGAGAATATTTGGAGTTTGAAGGCGAGGATCTCCACTTGTAGCGATCTTTACGTCTAGGCACATACCAACCTTGCGTCTTTAGGGACCTGGCTTTTGACACACCCTCTTAGTCTAGTATAGGGTACACTCAGGAACAATTTGGGTTTCTTTAACTATTAGGTTGTCCAGGAGTTTCTTAAGCCGTTATTTTAAAATACTTTAAAATAAAATTGTTCAAAGTTCCAAAAGGCATATATTTAAATTTAAACCCAAATAGAGATCTTAAATTTATTATTTCACACTTTAATATTAAAAAATGACATTTGATTTTTGCAATTTTTGTTACCTTTCGACCTTTTTAGATGGCAATTTTTGTTTGTGCAGCCTAGAGAGAGCTGGTTTTGCTTGCAATGATGCTTTTTTTTGTGCGTTTGGTTGATTTTGTTGCATGTTTTGTTTATGTTTTATTTTTTTTGTGCTTGCAACATCGGTTTTCTGAGAGCCTGGGCAAGATTATGATGCTCTGGTCTTTGTCGATGCTATTTTGCCAAAACTTTTTATCAGTTCAGATTATTATTCCCTGTCTATGGGCTTTTCCTTCTCTAGGAAATGCTTTTTTTGCAAATTTTTGTTGTTTTGCAACCATCGGTTGTGGTTGGTTATTTTTTTTTTGTGTTGCCTGGAAAGATTGTGGGCACAAGTGAATATAGCAAATCTTTTATCAACTCTCAGTTTTATATATTTTTTATTCTATTATATATTTTTCTTTTTGTCTTGTATTTTTCATTTTGCTTTATTAGAAGACTTTCTTTTTTGTAATAAATAATAAATTTAAGTATAAGTTGTTAATAAGTTTGGATACTTAAGGAACTTAAGACTGTATTTAGTTTTTTGCTATCAACTACATAAAATTTTGTATGATTTAAGTTTTAACATCTACCAATTATTATGTAGGAGCGTTTTTTTATTATGTATTAGTTGGTTAGGTAGATTAGGAGCTTATGGGACGCAAAAAAATGTGGGGAAAAGAATGGGAAGGTACAGGAAAAATGGAAAGAGAAAGGAAAAAAAGGAGGAGGGGAAAAAAAAAAAAGGGAAGAAAGTGGGAAAGAAGAAACAGGAAAAAAAGAAAACTAGTGAAAAAGAAAGGAAAAAAAAAGGAAAAGAGAATGAAAAAGCCACACAATTACAAAAAATCAGGATAGAAAAAAGAGAAAAAAATGTAAGAAAATAAAAAAAAAAAAATAAAAAATGAAAAAATACAAAAAAAAAGGAAAAAAGGGATAAAAAAAAACAAGAAAGGGAAAAAAAAAAGAAAAAGCCCTCATACAAATTACAATACTTGAGTTCTTTAGATTTTCAATTAATTCCTTGTTTAGTATTTCCTACTCATTTTAACTCCTATGCCATTTTTTCGTTCTTCGCATAAGCATAAAAATCAAAAACAAAAATCCAATGGCGACTGAATGCTTAGTCTAAAATTTATAGGATTAGCAACGCTATTTAGAATTTGTCTAAACAAGCTTCTATTACTGAATTCGATTTGAAGTCAAAGATGGGGGGTAGTCCAAGAGATGTTTATTTTTATTCTACCCAACAGGGGAAGGAAAGTCAAAACAAAAAATTTTGACCAAAACACTTGTTTGTTTTTTATTTCTATTTTTTAGAATAAAATTGTAGTATAACTTTTTGTTAATGTTTTTTTTTTTGGTTATTTTGGTGGTAGAAATAAAAACAATAAAAACAACGGGGAATAATGGATTGGGGGTGAAAAACTTGGGGAAAAACAACAATTTGCATAGGATAAAACTTGGCACAAATGCAAATAGAATATATCTGATCCCCCATACTGAAGATGAGAAAAAACTAATGAGCATTCAATCGTCTCAATGGTATCTGTACGAAGTTTTCTACGTTCATAGACTAGAATCAAGTCAGTAGAAAAAATAAGAGAGTGTAGTCTAAACCGAATGAGTGTTTTCAATACAGTTAAGGACTTAACTAAGATTAGGATATTGGGGAGGTTGGATTGTCTTGAAATATTAGAACTGAGTCATAAAGTATGATCTTGAATCTCTTGTGATCGTTATGAGACGCATTAAAGTCTTTCTAGAGAGATCAAGGCGATGAGGACTTCTCATGAAATACTAATCTGGGAAAATCCAGAGGAGATTTACATGTCAAAAACACGCAATACAGTATTAGAATAATAACACGGTATATAATGGGACAGATGTGCGATGCTTAGTATACTACGCTGACGATAAAAAAAATAACAATTTATTCATTACTATTAGATACCTACACATACTACTACATATGATAACAAATACTAGTGAATGTAAACATAGGTGTTGCATCTCTATTTCGATAAGTGTGCACTCTTGAATTTCATGGCTCACTATTTGCTTGGACCCGATAAAAATGCTTACGCCCAATAGAATTACTAAGAAGCGATTGATCGCGAGGGGGATAAAAATCTGGGTGTAAGTGGCTGAGTACAACGTTCCAAATTAGGAGTTTTATCTTTATTTTAGGTCAAAATCAAAAACATTTCTGGTGTTTTATCAGGGAAAGCGGGAAATGAGCATTTTAAGAAAGCCCCGGACTGAAGGATAGTAGTAAGTGGGTTTAATTGGATTTGTCTCTCTATGAAGAAGCGGAATCGACTGTGATAATTTGATATAACTTATTGTGACGCGCAATTGTCTGAGAAAGGATTAGCTAAAATGAGCATGTGATGAATATGGGAGCGATTTACTGCTGTTTGACTGCCTAAACACAACCCCTTAAAAACCAGCTCACAGTTTATATTTATTATTCATTCTTTTTCTTTTGTTTTTCATTTTACTTTATTTCATGATATATAAAGAAGACTTCTTTTTGGAAAATTTAAGTATAAATTGGAACTAAGACTAAAATTATTGCTATCAACAACATAAAAATTGTTGATTTAAGTTTAATCTAAAAAAATAGCACGTATTATTAGTCCGGCTAGGAGCTTATGGGAGAAAAAGCCACAAACTACACACATGAGCTTGTAAGATTTCCATATAATCCTTGTTTAGCATTTAACTCATACTTAACTCTATCATTTTTTGTTCTTCGCGAAGATTCGCGAACGCTTAGTTTAAAAGTTAAGGAACAAGCTAGAGCTCAACACGCTCGATCGGGGCAAAATTTATTCTTATTCTACCCAGCAGGAAAGTCAAAATTGTGACAAAACACTTATTTTATTTTTAAAAAATTTTAAATTTTTTTATTTTTTTGAAATTTTGGTGGTAAAAACGGGATTACGTGAAAACAACTGCTACAGGCACAATCAAATCGAAGATCCCCCCCCCCATACTAGAATTAAACATTGTCCTTAATGTTTTATGAAGGGTCTCTACGTAAATCTAATGCCGTTTATTAATTATGCAAAAAGAAAAACGTTAGTCGATAAGATTTAGGATATTTGATTCCCAAATTGAAGCTGAGGATGTGAAGCTCTTGTGAACGAAGGATAAAAACTACGAGCACGAGAGGCTTCATAATCCGGGAAATCCAGGACAATAAACCACAAAACATAAAACACGAGATAATGGAAAAGGAGAGCCTCATCACAACACAAAACACTTATTAGCAAATAGAAAGAAGATAGAATGGATAAGAATGGGTTGCCACCCATGAAGCGCTTGTTTAAGGTCACTGAGCTTGACCCGATCCCCCTATACTTGAGCTTTGTCAAGGGGGATAGAAATGGAGATGACGAACACTCAAATTAGGAGTGTTGTCTCCATGAATCAACATCGGGCTTTTCTGATGAAAAAACTTGGAAGCTTTAAAGCCCCGATATGATGAAGAAGGAGGAGATTTCTCCTTTGAAGCAAGAACACCGTAATTGAAAACTTTGTTTTCATTTTCGGATGAAAATGGAAGTAAAGTATCAATCAGGGGAGAAAGAGTAGAAAGAAATCTCGTGGATTCGACTTCAATGCATATCCCTGGATCGTAAATCTGGTTTCTATCTCCGAAAGGAGAAGAACCATCAAGATCGGATCCGAGATCATTATGAGAGGGAATGAAGTTGAAATCCAATTGAAGGGCGGGATGGGTGGCCAAAATATTAGGCACATCAACGGGGATATCTTCCACCACATCAATGGTTGAATCTCCCAAATCGGGATAATCAACATGAAATGATTCAAACTCGGGACAAGAGGTAAATTATCGTCATCTTCCGAGTCGTAATCATCACTCTTAATACCCGGTGGTATTGATCTATTACCATTAAGAAAAATGTCAATCGCCTCCATAAGAGAGTCACTATCCTCGATCGGGATAGGAGATAGAGAGAAAGACTAGGTAGGATTTTCATAATTAAATTTTTTTAGAGGGCGGGGGGAAGAGTTATCGTAAAGCAAACTCTCCAAAAACAAAATATCTCCCTTCAGATCAAGGTTGACATCATTAATTCCCAGTGGAATTGAGTGGAGAAGAGTGAGTTCATCGGCGAACTCATCAAGAAGATAATCGATCTTTTAAGAATCATTAATCGAAGTATCTTGATGAAGCAAAGATTCTAAAAGATCAGATTCGGCATTAAAACAAGGATATTCAATTTCCGGTGGAATTGAATTGGTATTTTCTAACACCTCATCA